>JXOV01011819.1:2029-15192 GCA_001014945.1 Clogmia albipunctata
GGCTCCACAGTCCCAGAGCCTGCCAGACGACCACCGGACGTCAGAATTCCTCCTCGCCAATTTTCACCCATTTTCGATGCGTTTTCAAACAATTGCGTATTTCTCAAAAACAGTCACTTCCACCACTATTCCGCTCCTCAATCCACATGGCACTTGACGAAAACCGTTCAATATGCTCCTGTTTCACTCACTTTGCACATTCCTCGCAAAAATAACGAAGAAAAACTAAAAATGTGATTTCCACTTTTCCCGTTTCAGTTTCTCACAAATTCCTCTGATGTTTGTTTGTTATCTAGAGTGTAAGTTAACTGGGTTTAAGTATGTATGGACCTATGGTAAGCAAAAGTTGTTACAATGTTGGTACTAACCTTAGAACTAATTTTGACATTGGTATGATATAATTTATAATATAATGACAATATTTTCCCGCTTTTTATGGAATCAACATTTCTCCATAATATTTTCGTGTTCTACAAATACAAATTTTCTTATTTAGTTTATAAAAAAAAAGTTTTCTTTTTAGTATTAAACGTTAATTATTGAAATATAAGCATTTCTTTAAAATGATTTTGACTTGCTTTAAATTGACAGTATTTTCCCGCTTTTTAAAAATAAGTAAGAGATTAGAGAGTAATCGTTAATTAGCATTTGAATAAGAATACATATTTAATTTTCTTATTATTATCCATTAAATAGGTACTAAACATTTTGCACTGACCATCCCCATAAAATTCAATAACCTATTACGTGAACAGATAAAATTGCACAATTACATCACTTGTCTTCAAATGAAGGTCGAAACACACATTATTATGGATGCAGTTTTGCATTTTACTACTTATCTAATATAGGAAACAAACACCGGTTATTGTAATTATAATTAGTTTTTATTTACACCTATTCTTGTACATATTTAGATTTAAAATTACCACTTATTCTTTGAGTTTAAACAAGCTTAAACTAATTGTTTTCGGTAAGAATTTCTTCGGTCGTAGTTTCTTTATTATCTTTAGGGAAGATCGTGTCCATTGGGATTTTGGTGAAGAGTTTATTTGTCACGTCCTTAAAAACAATTTCTAGAGTCTCCTCATAGCCCTCCTTTAACTCATTGAATATCAATTCCCAGTTCTCATTCATAAACCTGTTCATACTCTCTCCCAAAACTCGGTCACCATTAAATAAGTTCTCAAAGTTCAAATAGACTCGTTTTGGGATTAATTTGATATTGTAGGTCTTGAATTTAATATAAGTTTCTCCATTTTTCGTGAAAGGTTCTCCTATTAATTCGTGAACTGTTTTCAAGTTCACCATTGTGATATTTGCCTTTCCATGTCCGGTAATTGGCAATAAAAGAATCCTTCCGCTCATTGTGTAATCGCCCATAAAACTGACTTTAGGCGTGATTCCATCTGTCCTCAGAATGTAATTGTCCAGGTCGGGATTGTAAGTCACCAGCTTTGTGTTGGAAATACCTCGCAGTTGGATATTTTTGAATTCCTGCTTCAAATTAATTGGCGAGTTTCGGCCCTGTGTGATCGTCAATGATGTGATGAAAAGGGGATCAATTGGAGGAACGCCAAGGTCTGGAATACCTATAAATATAAAGACACAGTAATATAAAATTATATGTAAAACATATTTATTTAAAATTGTTCAGTTTTGAAATATACACGAAAAATTTTATATTTTTTCTGTAAAATTTATCCATAAAACAATTATATTTTACAGACTTCCCTCCATAATAGTTATTTGTGCATTTCTGTGACAAAAAGTAGCTTGTTTTTAACGCAAATTGATTCATTAACGGTTTACTTTACAGCACGCATGCGGTAATATTCGTGCGTTTTAGTCACCAATTTAAAGAAATTAAATATTGGTGTCTTAACTAAATCTCTTCACATTATTATTGAAATATTTTAAGTTGAGAATTTCGTTGTGAGTTGTTGTTGTACAATGTGAAAAAATCACTGTGAACGGTTTTATTATTAATTATTGATTAACTGGTATTTTTTTCAGAATTACACAAAATAGCGTTCAATACACATGTACATACATATTTCCCAAAACACTCCGGTATGGAACTAGAGGTAGTCTCAACCTCAACCAACGGGTGTTAGACCTTTCCATGACTATTTATTTTCAATGTATTAGTAGTCAATTAATAGCACCTATCAATACACTTATGAAATAGGCTATTACAGCAATGTATCGAAATATATTATTTAACAACGTGTGGGAAAATGGACCATAATTAAATACGAGTTGAATTCTAGATAGGAGTATTTAATTGTGTATTTTTTCAACAAGTTTTTTATCAAATTTTGTACAATTTGCATATTCATTAGTTTTTTTTTGCGAAATATGAAGTAAAGAATAAGGTCTTAACACATACAATTAGGGAAAGTTCCTGTCAAGCGAATAGATTTTTCGGTTTCTTTATCGATATATCATGGAAATAGAGCACATAGCACTGTATCACTGGTATACCCCCCTAATAGAACCTACATCGATCATTCAAACCACAATTAGACACCTCAATTGACATTTAAGAAAGATTTTACATCATTTTATTAGGAAAAATTCAATTTGATTAATAAATCATGGCCTACTTTATTCTAGTCGCAAGAAAAATATCAAAATATAATTTCCATCCGGACTTTTAAGATAAAAAATAATTAAATTAATAAATTTTAGTTCAAAGTATCGTGTATTTACACTTTTTGTTATTATCTGCGGGTATTGATGAATGCATAATTAAACATAATTAAATTATTGATTACTTTCTAGAGGAAACATTGGCTACTAAAATGTTAATATTTTTCAATAGAATTGTATAAAACCATTTTCATTGTAAATGGTCTACAACATCGATTTTTATAATTTGGTGGTCTATGTTTTAACAATTTCTCTATATAATTTTCCTCATCTAATTTTCATTTTTTATTATTGTGTAAATTATAAATAATTGCGTATTGATTTTGGCCATAATATTTTATATCTTCAGTTTTTCAACAACAACAATTTTAATAGAAAAGGGCCTTTAAAATGTGTAGTATTTTTTACATACAAAACTACTAAATGTATTAAAATTAATATTTTTTATTTAACTATTGTATAATTCCAGGAAGTCTTGAACTTGTCTTATGGGTATTTCAGTGTTTCTGCATGCCGGAAGGAAACTGTTTTGCCATCTCTCTTTACGTAAGATTGGCGGTACGCTATCGAAAAGCGATCATTAGGTCAATAAATAGCCAAGTTCTGTTATTCAATCTCCTACAGTATTGCCATTTACTAGCGAACTCATGTGTAGCATCCACTAATTAATGTGGGCAAATGCGTCATTTTGAAATTATTCCTACATTCAGTCATTAAATCCGGTTTATTTATTGCAATTGATTCCGCTTAAATTGGAAAATGATCACTTATTTTACATGAACATTTTCCTTTAATGCAAAATTAGACCTTTAAAAGCTTTTCAAAGCTTGTATAAAAAGTTAATTATAAGTTTCTGAGAAACAATACAATTCTACTATTTGAATGATTAATACCCTCTTGGGTAAAATTAGGATTTTCATGTTTTATTCTCACTAATTGAAAGTTCTCAAAATATTATTACCATAAAATGGATTTAAATTTTTTCTGGCCCGTATTTAATCAAATAAACTGATAAGGATAGAGTTTCAAAGAACAGATTATAAAATCAAAAATATATCTATTTCAATGAATTTTTTTGTTTAATTTTGCATACAATTTAAAACTAGATTAAACGTGCGTAAATTCGTTAAAAACATAAAATATTCAAATTTATAATGTTTTTATACATTTGTTCCGATTAAAACTGGATTTGATTCTTTTCGAATAATTAGTCAATCATAATTTGCTTTGATTATAATAAAATTAAAAAAAAACAAAATATCACGAAACTTATGACAATGAACTCTTGAGCGATATTTAAAATGGCAATACTTTTTTCTATTAATAAACTTTTATTATTTAAAATAGTAAATAATAACGGTCTTGACTTCTATTGTTTTGAACCACTCAAATTGCAAGAGGCCATAAACCTTTCTTTATTAAACACTGCTTAAACGATTGTTTTGCAATTTGCATCTAATAAATGTAATAGCTGCCAAACAATCAATCAATTGAAGAATGATGAATGCAAATGGTTTTGCGGTTGGTGATGGGTTATTTTATTTTATTTATTTTTTGCACCAGAGATGATGATGACCTAGTTTTACCTGGCCAAACAATATTTTCGGTGCGCTGTTAATCTTTGCAAAACTGACGACGGATTGACCTTCGTTTTTAAAAAACCAGTTGAAAATGCAAAAAACTAGGGAGTTAAGCAACAAATTCTTACCATTTTTCATCTCTGGCAAAGCCGAGGTTACGGCATGCATAAGACATTTTCCCAAATTTTGGTCGTTCCTTTTGCATTTCGTAAATGAACTAGCTGTAATGAAGAAAAAAACAAAAAATTACCGTCAGGCTCAAAACAACTTGACCAACATACTTTTTTTATATATTATTACAGGTTAATTTGTTTGTTGTTTTTATTTGGAAATAGTTTGAATTTTATTTGCGCCAAGTGACCGTATTTCGTGAATTTGTTTAATGCTTCACCTCCGATGGCAAAAAAGAGCCATCCAAATCGCATGCAATGACCCATCATCGTCAACGTCGCAAAAATGGCGCGTCGTCATAGAGATCTATTGCATAACAGATTAGTGTTAACGATCGATTTACTCAATTGAAGCCGGCAAAAAAGCGAATAATATGATCACTTTCACATAATAACAGCAACATAAAAAAATAAAACTCAATCAAGAAATGCTCTCAGTAGGCCATTTCTTTTAGAGCATTCCTCAGCCTGCTGCAATTTAATTGACCAATGACCAAAGTAATTTCCAATTAACCACTATTTTAAATCGGCGCACTCTGTAACTATTAGTGTAATTGCAGAACCATAAAAAATGAATACTTTTTACATGGGTTATTATTAGTGTGTCGGTCAACGAAATCGAAATTCATCACTCTCGATTTCGTTTGATTTTTTCTGCTTCATCTTTTGTGTTCAGAAGAAAGTGAGAAAAAAAGTTGGAATTTCTTTCTTCATACTTTCTTCTCCAAAGGCAATGTCTCTCGTCGATGTTTAATAATTTCAAATTCGACAGTTGAACGTGGGAAAAGTGATTAAAGATCACGCAATCTCTCACTCCCAAATAATATTCCATTTTTATCACATCACCCGACAAAATTTCTTTCTATTTGCTTTAAAAATTATCGAAAATTTCCACTATCCCTTACGTAAGTCCTTTCCAGAAACCATCAATCCCAGCAGGACTAAAGCAGCTGCACTTTTTATACTAATCGGCTCCATTTTATTTATTCTTAATCACTATTTTCAATTTATTTTGTACTACAGTTGAACTGGGGGGAATTTTCTTCCAATCACTATAATATTTTTCCACAATCATTAGTTTTTGTATCCCACCATCAACTTACATCAACTGCCGATCACCAACTGATTTACCTGTTCGGTTTCGGATTGGTTTATAAACAAACTACCTCTTTCTTCACTAAAAATTAACGCTTTTTCTTTGGTCTCGCGGTTTTTTACTTTTCTTTTCGTTTAATTTAACGCGCTTTCGGTTTCTATAGAAGTTGTGATTTTTTAAAAATTAATAATAATACGCGACAAATATTGGAAAAGGAGACCATTATAACTAATACCAAATATAAATATCATTGAATAAATATTAATATTTCTTACTTTATGAAAGAAATCATCTCTTTTTATTGAGTAAATAATCCAATAATAATAAATTATTCATTTAAAGTCCTGAATATATATCATTGATACAGATCTAATCTATAATATAAATAATAATTATCTAGAATAAAATAAAGAAAAATCACATGAAAATTTTTGTTTTAAATATTTTCACTTCAATGTGTTAACCTTTCATTACATTATGTAAATTTCTTCCAATATTTTGGCTATATATCATCTCTATTGGAAAAATGGAAAATTTTTACAATGAAATCAAGATGGAGCTAACTTTTATAAAATTGCTTGAAAATTTAATTTTATATATTTTTTAATGTAAACTTTGTATGTTTTTAACTATCAAAGAAGAGATTTTAAACACTTTTACGACATACATATGATAATACGGTTTTTATTTGCATTTTTTATTTTCATTAACATTTAATAGATTTTTGTCTGGTTCATGGTGCTAATCACATCATAACAAATACTGATTCATAGCCATTTTCAATCAATTGTCAATTGCAAAAGATTGGCAACTGAATAGATAGGGCATTTCAAAAACTTTGATTACGTAAAACCAGTTGGTTAGACCTAGACCGGTACCAGTTGTTGTGTCGTTAAAGAAGACGGTATTTTTTCTCTTTCTATTATAATTTACAAATATTGTATAAAAACAGCGCCGGTTATTTTTATTAGGGTTATTGTTCCAATTTTCTTTTTATTGGTGTGGGGTCTTTATATACTATCGTAAGTTGTGAAATAAAATAAAAATATATTTTCTTATGCTTTCGAAACAATGAAAACATGAATTTCCTAATAGCTAGAATGAATATTACAGTAATCATTTCATGTTTGAAATTTGAATGAAATTACGAGTAGTACGATGAATTGAAGTCAACCAATTTAAGTTACAATAAATCATAAACAAATTTTTAAATATCACCTTATAAATATAATTTTATCCACAGTAACAGAAACCAAACCATCCATTACGTCATTTGGCCATAAAGTTAATTTGCAAAAGGTTTGATTGTACTACTAAAACCAACAAAATTTGGAAGATTTTCTTTACAAGATAATAGCTTAACTAAGTGGCTATCTGAAATTTATATTTATTAGCTATATTTCAAATAAAAAATATGAATTTTAGCAGTTTAAGTACAGAAACACGGATGAACCTTTAAAAAAACTACTATTTTATTCATTTTGCAGTACTATCTACACAATAAATTATGCAGATTTATTAATAAATCTATTGGAAATTATGGTAATTTTGAGTTTTGTGTACTTTTGGTCTTATTTTTAAAAAATAATTACAATTTTATCCAAAAATGCATAAATTCTAATTTTTCCATACTTATCAATAAAAGCATATTTTAAAAAAAATAAACATTGTTTTAAAGCCATTTAATTCAAAAGGAATAGAATATCAATAGTTTCTATTACTTAAAATCCGAAAAAAGCAACAGTAACCAACTAAAAACGGGAGTGTATTCAACTTTCTTCAACGTTTTTCCATGGACCAAAATAGCGCCGGGCTGATTTTTGTTTTCTAAAAGTATCTGTGATGGACCCAATTCTAATATTTTTTCATACTTATACTCTCAATGATCCCCTTAACTCTATTGCCAAAGGAATTTTTTAAATTGTCGAAAATACCAGAGATATTGATGGTCGAATTCAATAAAATGACTGTATTCAACTTCTTGCAACGGAGTGTTGGGGCTGAAATTGAAAAAATATGTAATAAAACTGACAGTTAGAAATTAATCTTATCGAACATGTTTGGAAGATATGGTAGTCAAGTCCTTTTATATGAGTTAAAATTTCTTTTTCATAACTATTGCAAACTGAAAAGTACTTTTCACAAAATTGCAAGGATGGTCAAACACTAACCAACCTATTAATAACAACCCAAATATGGCTTTAAACCACAAAATCACAATGGTTTTTCTTTATTTAAATAATATATCATAAGCGAAACTATATAAGTTCAAAATTCTGAAAATTTTATCTCTAATGAGGTGATCCCGTACTTTGACCTGCAATTCTATTGTGCTCCCTCATATCTCTGCCCTCCGCAGTTGGGCGTAGTATTGCCCTTAGATGTTTCCATCAATGCGAAGGTCTAGCTCTAACTCTAACCAATTGGTTTACGCAATCAAATTTGTCAAATACCCTATCTATTCATTTGCCATTCTTTCATAATTGGCATAATTAAATATCATTTCTATAAATTATTATTTGCTCTGATGTGATTAGTACCAGGGCTGATGATTCTATATAGAGGTTATTTTATTGACAGGTTTTTTGCCACCGAAACAGAACACACATACTACGAAGAAGACCATCCCTTTCATAACTTTCGTCTGTATTTGTTCATTTTAACAGCAGAAGAGTACTGGTATTAGAAAGATCCGGTTCATCTTTTTCGATTATTGTGCACTCCATCCAAGCTTTGAAAACCAGTCTGAATTCAAAGAAATAGTGTTGACATCACCAGTTGTTCGATTTGTTGGGGCCGGAAATATTATTTGTAAATGTATTTAAAATATTAATCACAAATTGTTATTATTAGTTGATAATAGCAAATAAATTTTGAAAATAAGAAATTATTGCTTTTACTGGGATACGATTCCAAATTTTGTGGCGAGACACTTAACCAACTACGCTATCCGGCCTCATAATTCTTAAAATAAAAATTCAACGAAAAAATATTAAAGATTCAGACGATAACGTACTCACAAGGCGTTGGGCTCCTTATAAGAGTTTTCAAATACAGAAAAATATACATGTAAATTAAATTGAGTATGGCGTCTCTTCAAATTTACCCTATAATAACGTGTTTTTCAAAATTCATTCGAAGTCATTTTAATCAAATGCTCTTCTACATCTACTTATAAATAAATTTAAAAAAAAACAGAAAACCTTTTTAAAAAATCACAAAAATTGGACCTGGTTATTTTCTAAAATAAACTAATTATGATTTTTCAGTTAATATAGTTAAATTTTAAAATACATAGTTTTTATCGAAATTCGAGATGCTATATAACATTGAATGACCTCGTCTTTTTATATTCGACCAACTCTGAATTCGTCTTTATACGATCGTGGTTTCCTCTTATTCAAACACATAAAATCGCACCTGAAATTAAATAAAGGGGCGACACATTGTGCATAAGAATTGCCTTAAAATAGCGATTTATTTCTGCGGAACTAAACACCATAAGAAATAGAGACACTAATAAATATGTAAATACACGGTAGGCTAAGCTTTCTTCTGGAATCTTAAAGCAAAGCTCGATGAGACTAATTCGCAATTTTCGGGGAACTTTTTAGTAGGTAAAGATTGTATTTTTCTTGAAGAATTCTTTTTGGTTTTATTTTTAGGATCATTTCCAACTTCAAGAATAATTGTAGGAATTTCCAATATTTCCCCAGAAATTCTAAATTCATCTTCTTTTCGACCCAAGACTCCATTTTTGTTCTTTTCCAAATACTCAGAAATAGCTCCACATTGTGCACATATGCTCTGTCCTGATTTGTTAACCTTTATCGGAACTAAATGGTTCCTTTCATTCAATCGGAATCGATGGACACAGCTGTGGGTTTCAATTTTATTTCCGTTTCTTAAATTTCTGCTTTGAAAAATGTTCTTATTTAAATCACTCATGCATTGATCGATATTAGTCTCTCTAAAGGCTTTTACTTGAAGAACTCTATCCGGAGGCAATTCCTGTACAAATTTTAGAGTCCTAGATTCTCTGGAATCTACACATCTTGTTTGTGTTGCTATGGAAATGGTTGGAATTTTCAATTTTATTTGCTCATAAAGACTTCTCCTTTCTGTAAATCTAGTTAAAGGAAAGATATCCTTGTCTAAATGGCTTAGGTACTTTGCTTTCAGATCCTCAATAGACTTTGTCCTGACGAATCCATCGCCAGAAGGAATTTTACTAAAAACTGAATCACAATTACAGTCCTCTAAGGAACAATAACAATTTAAAGGCCTTCTTAGGACGAATCTCCTACTAGAAGAGTCGTTGATCATTGTGGAACTTTGATTGGAATGATTGGATGAATTTGATCGGTATCTATAAAGAAAACAATGAAGAAATATAGAGAAAAATCCACTTTTTTAGGAAATTCAAGTAAGAATTTTTCTTACCTGTTTTTGAATGAAACCCAAGAGATTTCAAGAACTTTAAAGTTGTTCTCTAATTGCTTTAACTTCCTCTTGTCTGCTTGCCTTAGAAAGTGTATAAAATTGTACAAAGGGGACTCAATTTCCATAAAAATAAAGTTTAAAAACTATTCCGTTAAAAATGAGAATGTTTTGGATAGAACTGTCAAAAGAGTGCTGTCAAACTCGTGCGTGTGTGTTTGTTCTGTGGATTTTTACAAAAAAAAACATTTCTCTATTTTGATTATTCAGTGCTTATTTCTACTCCACTGACTGACTATCTATAAACATTCCAATTTTGAAATGGAAGCGTGAGTAGAATTCAAATTCTGACTTTTATTTATTGAATAAAATGTGTTCTTTTATTCGGCACTTGAAATTTCCATTTTTATTTCACTTTTCCAGCCTCCTCGATGAAGTTGAGTCCCTAGAAGCGATTATGATGAATGATGTGGACATTCAGAGAAACCCAGACACGTGAGTTAGCGTGGAGTACTGATTTGCAAAGGAAATAATGGGTTTTTTAGGGATGTTCCGGAGTCAATCGAAACGACAATCCTTCCAATCGTGGACGAGGACGCAGAGGAATATGTCAGGGTTACTCTTCAGGTCATTCTGGTCCCCGGCTACCCAGACACAAAGCCCTTGTTTAAGCTAAAGAACTCCAGAGGACTTTCCGATTCCAGTTTGAGTGCAATTGAAAAATCGATAAATGAGAAATTGGATGAAAATGCGGGAATGCCTGTTTGCTTTGATCTGATAGAAGTTGTCCGAGAGGTATGTATCTCAACATATATTTTTATGTTTTTTTCTACAGATATACCTTTATTTAAAAATTGTATCCACAATAGTGAAAGTTAAATGGAATTGAATAGTTTAAAATCTTAAAATGAAATAGTGCTTAAGAGATATAAAAGAAGATAATAAATTCTTCTTTTCTTTAATTTTTTTCCGTTTTTAGGAATATTTATTTGATTCTTCTACATATCACATTTAAATGTATAAAGATATAAGTTCCCTTTTTAATTTAACCAAATATATAAATCATATTCTATATAAGTTAAATATAGTTATGAAAATAAGAACATATATAATATGTAAATTCTATGTTATTGATTTTCTAGCCTACAGTTCAATTTATCTAAATAATTAAACAACTTTGTAACAAAACGCTCTATATGGATATTTTACACCAAATAATTTCTGTTTGCTTAGTCCAAACAAATCCGTTTCTGAAGTTAAAGAGGTAATGATAAATAATTTGTTTCAATACACAGAGAAAATAGGACTATTACGTTTCCACTGTTTTGGTGTTTTCAATTGTTGAATATTAAAAAAATAAGTCAAAACTTTGAAACCAAAATCAAAGTATTTTCTGCAATTCTGTATGTGAAGTGACACATTTTTCATCAATGTCAGTACGTGAAATTCTACATAGTTCATAAAAGGAGTGAAAAAAGTATTTTTTTTTCACTCAAAGCAGTGAAAAAAGTACTTTTTTAAAATCATATTTCACATATTTATCGATTTATTTATTGTACCAAAGTTTATTTGATAACTCAATGTGTTCTAATAGCTTCCCCCAACTTCATTTTAAGCAAAATTGATTGTTTAATCCGAAAAACTGGACCTGAAATGAGTTAAATGTGTTAAATATGAATTTGGTTGTTTCACTTAATTTTTGAGTATGTTTACGCATTTGAGTCCAATTTTGAAGAATCGTTAGTTAATCCATCTTATTTTAGAATGTAAGTGGGTAATTACATTGAATTTTTCCGTATATTTAGTCCAATTTAATTGTGAGATGATTTGACACATCGATTTTTTCACTNTGGTTGCTTGAATCAATTCTTATGGTCAAAACCATAGTAAAATTCCCAAACAAGGTGGTTTTGAATTTCTATTTCAAGATAAATATTCAAGTGCAGCAGCCATGAGTTAAGAATTGATGTTTCATATAAAATTTTAAATTGTAATTTGCAAAATAATTAGTGATTGAATTGCAAAAAAAGCTGTATGTTAGTCATGTGTGAACTGTTTTTTTTTTATTATTCCTTCGTCGTTTAAAAAAACTACTCACAATAAAAAAAAACCTTCAGTTCACATATTCCTAACATAAATAACTATTATCTCTAAAAAATTGTACCGTAGTAATAAAAAACTCATCTACACCCTTTTTCATTTCAATTAGGATTTTGTTCCATTGCTGTTTACAGGGTTTTCCGAGCTGTTCTTTACCTTTTAAATCCAAATTGCAATGGAACAAAATCAAAATTTTATGGAACAAATTCTCAAGTGCAATGAAGAAAGGTAAAAAAAAGTTAAGATTATACTTTTTTTATTTCGTTTTCATCCCAACAGGTGAACATAGGGCACTTTTAAAGCAAGCCTTGTCTGTGTTTCGTCGTTAAACAATTGGAATCAGTGATTAGCTATTACATCTATAAATGTATTTAAGATGCGAAAAGTGTAAAATTTGATTTTAACTTGCAAGCTATGAAAAGCTAATTTTACATCATTGTAGAAACAAATTAATTTTATTCTAAATTATGATTACAGACCTGGTTTTGTAAGTTTTT
Source organism: Clogmia albipunctata (assembly GCA_001014945.1). NCBI lineage: Eukaryota > Metazoa > Arthropoda > Insecta > Diptera > Psychodidae > Clogmia > Clogmia albipunctata. The sequence goes on from JXOV01011819.1 coordinate 14,568, forward strand.
ATTTAGAGTTTTAAGGACTTTATGAAAGTGGTTAAATATATTCTCACACTTTCTGAGCTTTATATCGTTATAGTTCTCGCCCAGTGATCGAACCCACGGCCTCCGAGGAGGCAGACCAGAGTGTTGGGGCTATGGGGCGGGCAATTATTATAATTATTACAACAAAACATGAGAATTTTATAATTAAAATTGGTTTTTGTATAGGACTTGTACAAAACGTACGCAAACTTTTAACTAATAGTACTTCAGTCTCATTCTATTATCAACTTTTTCACTCGACTGACAGAGTACTTCACACTTACTACTATTAAATAGTATTAAATTCATAATTATCTGTAGTAAATATTTTAAATCATATTTTCGCATAATGAATTTTTATTGACTAATATGTTCTGCTATTTCTTAGCACTTAACCGAAAGGAATGTCCCGTCCGGTCAGTGTGTGGTCTGTTTGTATGGATTCCACGAGAGCGACCAGTTTATCAAGACCGTTTGTTACCATTACTTGCACACATATTGTTTGGCGCGGCATTTGCAGGCGTCCAAGCGGAATTTCGACGAGGAATTTGCAGAACTGCCCGAATGGCAGCAGAAGACGGCCAAGCCGTACCAGTCGGTGTGTCCC
>JXOV01011821.1:0-12692 GCA_001014945.1 Clogmia albipunctata
ATATATCAAATAAAGTTTAAAAAAAAAAAATTGCCTAATATAGGTCAAAAGAATAACAGGGATTTACTTCTTAGGAATTTTGAACATATTTGACGCCTACTTACAGAACAAATTGACTCCATTTGGCGAAGAAAAAATCTATCTTTCGTCGATTTTCAGGCCCGGGACTTTTTGAACCATGTATTACTATCTTGTTCAGTGAATAATAATTATTTTTATACATTATTGGATTGATAAATCTTGAATCATTTACAAATTGCCTCTTTTGCTATATTAGAGTTGAAAATGCAAACAAACAAACAATAAAAAGATAATAAAAGTTTTTAAAATGAGAAAAAAAAATTACTTTAAATCTTCATATTTTATTTACGAATCTGCAAAAGGTCATAAGATATAATTCTTGTTTCAATCATATTTTGAGGATAAAATTTCAATTTGAAAATCAAAAACCTTTTAAGACGACATTGTAAAAATTGTCAATTCTGGGAATGAAGCAAGTTGGTTACTAAGATTGATTTTGAATTGGACTATTTCCAGTCACAAACACATTTTAAAAGAAAAGACGGAAAGGTCTAACTTTTTTAAATGGCTCAATTATAACCAGGGTGTTTACACCCGGGACTTACTTATCAATTTATATAACCCTTTTTAAATGTAGGGGGTGTTTTTGGATTTTTGCTGTTTCTAGTTCGCATCTGACTGAGCTATCATGTGATCTAAACAGCTTTCGCTATCCTGCCAAAATTTGAACGCATTCAGTCCATGCGTCTTACTGCCAGGGTCTTCAGAAGTTTTTCCACGGTAACAAGTTTTTATTTACATAAAATTCATTTGAATATATTACTAGACTTTGGCAAAATAACATATTTTTCTGGTGGTAATTATGTCCCTTTAGAATTCATTGGTGCCTTAGAATAAGATTTTCTAAAAATGGAATCGTTTTTATATTTTTTCTTTAAAACTACATATGGACAAAATGGCGTTTTTCTCGTTTTGTCTATGAGTAGATTTTGTTTAATTTACCCCCAAACATATTTTGTCCATAGAAAGCCAAAGGGCCCAGAAATTATAAGCACTCAGCTTATCGTTAAGTCTGGAGGCAAGACCTTACCGAAGTCGAATTTTTTCTCTTTATTATGAAGGGAATTGTTTACATATAAACTCTAACGATTTTTTTTAAGATCTTAGCCCTTAGAATGTTGGTAAATTGTTTGCATTGGGTTTACAGTTCTTGAACTTACGTTCCTAGACGAACAGAGTGTTTTATTTGCAAAATAATACCAATAATTGCATCGAATTTATAGGTATGCCATTTTGTCCATATGGTATTAAAACCCTATGGACCCGTTTTTCGCCGAATCAAATTCTAATTCTCATGAAACTCAAACCCATTAAGAGAAATGGTTTCAAAGAGTCTTCTAATACTATATGTTTTCTATAATGACTAAAATAAAATAAGGTCAAACAAGAAAAAATCGAAACATTCTCAAGGACCGTAAGCAAATTAGGGTTGCATTATTTCCCTGCCATTAAGCGTAGGACAAAATAAATGGAAAAGCGAACAAGTATTCTGCTAGATACGAATTTTGCACGAACTTTGGCGGAGTTTTGCACTGAAAGGAGAATGGCTTTTATTGTGAAATGTCTGGACGTCCTTGTGAATACATTAAAAGTTGATATTGTTGAACTTTGTTTCCAAAATGAGATTCTTGAATTAGAACTTATTCAGTTAGATTATTACATACTTAATCCGAACTTTCTCTCCTCAACTCAACCCAACCCAACCCAAGTCAATTCCTTTATTTTGTTGTCAACAACTTTGCCCCAAACATACGAATTTCGATGTTTCAGAGCTGCAACTTGCCCAAGTTTAGAAAAGAAAAAGCGCCATTGAACAATCCTCATAAAGTAAATTGAAAAGCAAATACATATCAAGACTTTGCCCATTTGTCAGCTCAAGGAAAGTTTGCAAATGCAAAATTATAAATCTGCATCGTGCTTCAAAATGACAAAAACGCTTTTAATTACCCTCTTCTTCTCCTTTTTCTCCTTTTTCAAATCCAGACACAAAAAATTAATTGAAAACAAATCCCAAATGACATTCATTCGAAAATTAATTTCATGTCGACATGTTATACATTCGACTCAAACGAGCTCGTATAATACCTTTAATATCCTGCTCATTTATATTCAGATCACACGAATTAATTTCATTTTGAAATTATTTTTCCAGCTAAATTTTCCGCTCTCTGAAATACGAGGCTAAAAATAAAAGCCAGATTTCAATTTCGTTTTTACACGTAATTTACAATATCAATGACTGATATTCATGTTAACATTTTCGTTTATTACGAATTATAAAAAAAATATTTTATTTTAGAAATTTCATCAATTTTGAATTAAATTTTCATTATTAAACTTTAAGCTCTCGACTTTCAAAAAACTCTAGATTTATAATTTATTTAATAGAGGCAAATATTTCAGGATTCCTTATTGCAGTACGGAATTCCAGAGCCCGTCGATTAGTTAATGTAAATTCGGTTAACTGTATAGGATCTCCATAGTTCAATTCCAATTCTATGTCTCTATGAATTTGCAGCTATAAATTTAATAATCTTTTTGCACTCCCGTAACGAAACATACACCTTTCGATATCCCTTTGAGTTTCGTAAAGTTTCACTTTATGGAACTCAATGAAAATTTTGAATTTTTATTTCACTAGCGAAAAAAATGTCATAAACTATCCAACAAATTTGTCTCAAAATCAAAATTTGATCGTTATTATTGCCCTTAAACTACAAAAAAATATTGTTTTCGGTTATGCCATACGACCATGATTATGTTGCAAATTAATTAACGTTTCCTGTTTTAAAATTTTAATATTTACCGTTTAAACAGCCATCTCCATATAATTTGGCTATTTTTGTTCGATTTTTGGCACATTACGTAGATATCAGAGATAAATCTGTTGAACTATAATGGAAGTAAATTATAGTATTAGCCTTATATTGCTTTAAATGAAAATTTATTTTACATAAATTAAATCAAACAAATATTCCATGTCACAATAAAATAGGTATTTACCTTATGATCAAGTAGTTAAGAGGAATTCAAACCGTTAACGGTAACTTTAAAAGTTAAGATTTCACTTGAAACATTTGTGAAACCTGTAAATTTTTTAAATCTACCTTGTAAATAATGAGATTTAATGTTAAACTGTAAAAATTTCAGAGCTCATGAGTGGAGTGTAAAGAACTTTATGTCCTGCTCGGGTGTAAAGTCCTGTTTTTGAGCTCGGAAACGATGAAACATTCGCCTTCGACTCGAATGTTTCACACTCGTTTCAGTCGTTAAAAAACAGTTGCCTTTACACCCTTGTAGCACAAATAACTATTATTTTAATATGGTTTAACTGAAATACGTAGAGATGTTTGTTAGCGTTGTAGCGTAATAGACTTAAAAACCGCTATATTAGAAAATATGAACTGTAATTATGATTTTATTATCGACATATTATAATCCACAATTCACAATGAGCCCAGTTTACATTAGTCACCAATACTTTTTATATATTCCTAAAAATTTATACTATTTTATCAATAGTCGAAATCATGATTTTTCGACATTCACATACCGGTGCACTCTCGTCAATTAAGGTCGAAAAGCGCACAAAATTATTCGTGCGTAGGTACAGAAAACGCCAGAAAATCGTATGACCAACTTTTGTTGCTCGGCCGTTTATCATGTTTTCGTTTAGGTTTTATTGTTGTTTATTGTTGTTAATTTGTTTCAATTATTTTGCTTATATATTAAATGTATTACTTATTATATTAACTAAGTGAATGTAAAATTTAAGTAGGAAACAATGATGTCAATTTTGTCTTAAATTAACTTAAGTTATTTTACCCATTTTTACATTCAAAGTTTTATGTAATAATAAAATAAAAAAATATATTTGATTAAAAAATATTTATATTTCTCTACAGGTTGAGTTGCAAATAAAGAAGTCACTTAAAATATAAAGACCAGTATATTTTGATACAAGTACTGTAATAACCGATTTCACATGTGTATCGAACGCTATTTTGTGTAATTCCAAAAAATACCAATTAATCGATAATTTAAAATAAAAACAGTTCGCAATGGTTTTTTTTCAAGATGTGGACTCAATGTGTACAAGTAAGACACAGTGTGTTTCTTAGAGTGAGATTACTCACAACGAAATGGTTTTGACAACAATATGTATTTTCATTAAATTTGTGACAATTTGCGTGAAAATTTTGAATTATATCAGTGTTGAAATAGCAATTGTAATTATTATTATTTTAACATCAACCGTTTGGGCCAGAGAAATCCAAACATTAGTCGACAATAAACCACAGTGAACCGAACAAGTCTTTCGATTACATTGAATACTGATTTTAAAACTGACTTTACTTTTCAGGGAAATTCTAGCTTTTTCCACTCCCATATTCTCAATCAGCACTCCGTGCAGAAAAGTAAAACGTTACAGAACCAATTTACGGGAAGAAAAATCTACTTTTCGATACGGAATTGCACAAATATCCACAAAATTAATGATAACGTAGATTTCAATTTCCTAAGCAATGAATTAAATAACTTTCAACTGAATAACATTTCAAGTGAAATCCGTAATTTAGTTTTTGATTCCTCTCTTCTACAAGTGATATTCATTAGTCAAGAGAACCTTTTGAACTTTTCAAAATGATAAAGAGTTTTTTAAAGCATATAATTAAAGCAGCTTTTGAATTTTAAATAAATTTCGCAACCCACGAATTTGGCACACTTGAGAGGAGAGACTTTTTATAAAATTAGCATTCATTCAACTTTTAAAATATACAATTAATTTCTTGTTATTGTTAAGAACTGTTTCATGAAATTTTTCAGAAACATGAATGCGAAAGGCTTGGATGAAGTACGTTTTGTGGCGAAAACTTGTAGCCGGATGCCTCTTCTCTCCTTTCTCCTCGCCTCCACGTGCTCCACCGGATAACAAAAACAATTAAAATTTCGCAAGTGGCCACTCGGATAAACTTTTTCCGCCATTTCATTTAACAGGAATTAATTTCGGTTGTGATTTTAATTACTTGGTCATGAAGAGTTTGGGAAATTTTCGAGATAACCATTCATACTCGTGCCAAATTAATTCGCAAACGTGAATTTCAAATTTCGATTCCATTGGATATCACAATTTCTGAAGAGTTATTTAAAGTCAAGATTGAAATTCAACTTTGGACAGTTTTATGCAATAAGTTTGACATTTATTATCATATAAATTTATTAACGTGCATAATACTTAAAAATTTAAAACTATTTATTATGTACGTTGATAAATTTTGCATTAAAACTCATAGGAAAAAAGGAAATTCTTAAGTTACACATTATTTAAAATTGGTAAAAATTGATTTCTACTACTGACGTTATAGTTTTTGGTGAACCCTAGCCTCCTCCACAATTCGTCTTCTGTCTTCTGCTCTTCCCTGCCAGTCAGGAACGTCAATTACTACTCAATTCAGGACTAGTTTTTGAGCACTATTTTCAGTCATGCGATTATAAATCTTATAACCGTATTTACTTTTAAAAGAGCGCCAAAATTATATTTTCGTCTATATTGTCTATCTAAGTCTCGTTGAATGTTGAACCACTTCAAAATTGTAGTCTCCAAAAACTAGACCAGTTTGTTGAGGCCTATTTTCATGAACATACGACATGAATTTTGTTTTGTCTTGTTTATACTTATAGTAAACCAAAGAAACTAACAATACTTTCATTTTAATAAAACACTCTTTCTAGTACGACTAAAATGACTATATCATCTGCAAATGCACATATTTGCACTGATTTTGTCAAAGTTGTGCGTCCTCTCTTGTTATTTTCATAATTTCCTGCATCACGATATTGAAGATTAACATTGACAAGGCATCTCCTTATCTTATACCAGATCATATTGCAAATTCGACAGAGTAAGTTTTTTTCAGCGTTAGTAATGTTAAATTGATTTTTGCTTCTATTGGCTCAATGGCTAGAAGTACTTGAATATCAGATACATTGGCACCTATTGATTAATATTCTTAAACAAATAATTGATCTCTTTCTAAACTAAAAAAATTGTAAATCAATTATATAACAATATTCATAGTTTTGGGTATGAGATATATGTTAACATACAAAATATTAACTAAAATCTTTTAAATCAATTATTGTTAGTTAAACAAGTTTTAACCAAAAATTTAAAACTATCTAAATATTTTATATTGAAATCATATCAAAACCAATAAAATATTATTATACTCAGTTTTCCATAAGTTCATAGTAATTTTATAAATAAGACACACATTTAAAAAAATATATTTTCTTAAATAACTCTATTGGATACCAAATTAATCTAAATTCAAAATTTCTTAAAATATCTTATTTGCCGATGATAGATTGTTAGATTGATATTTTAATCAAATTCTTACAACGTATTTAATTGATAAAAATGTAAGTGATTAATGCCTACTCTTATTATCAGCAATTACGGAAAGATGATGATTGCTTCAAATGGATCTGATTGCCTAGGGGATTAGTTCGACATTGTAATGAATTGCGAATCAATTACTAAATTATCAGGATATGTGTGAGAATTTGTGTAAAAGACTTGGCTTTTATCATCGCCTAATTCGAAGATAATTAATTTATGGGCGTCGTTAAATGAACTACTTTGTAAATTGGAGTTTCTCCTCTTCATAATTTTAGTTGGTAAGTGGTTTTTATGATAGACTCGGAGGATCTGTGGCCAGGAGGAATTGGAGGGCCGATGATTTATCCTAATTGCCGCTTAAGAAGTTATTGTACGGAATATGTATACCTATAAATAAAAATAATAATTCCTTCAGCGATATTTTCGCCATAATTTTGTTCGTTTCTGCACTTCCCCTCTCTCTCTTCCTCTCATTTCCTTTCGACTTGCCGATATCGGTCCATTAAATTATGTTTATGTACATATAATTTATTCAGATCCATATCTGGTGGTGGTGCTCAGCTGCCGGCAGCATGAAAACTTTATAAAAACCGCAATTCACAAGGCAAATCCGGGGATTACGAACAAGTGGCGAGGAATAAGCACGTTTATATTGAGTGTTGATTTGCAGATAAAAATCTAATGTATGGATATTTCTTCGGCAGTGAGAGAGAGCCCAGAGTAGCTATCATCATCGATTTCACGTGTAAATGCAAATATTTGATTTATGGCGCCAGACCAGGATTTCTCAATTCACTCCCCCTCTCGAACGCTTCCAGGTGCTGAGCAGTAGCACAAATTTCGAAAGTCTTAATATTTTATTAAATATTTCCGACTGGATAAAGGAAAGAAATGTCTCCCTTTCGTATTCGATTTCACGTACTTGCAGGATTTCCTAGCTTTTCACTCCATTCAAGGACAAAGTCATAAAGGTAAGTACACAGTGTTTTTTTATATCTTATCTTTTTACTTTTTCAAAGCAGGGAATGAATATACACCAAAGTATTTGGAAACAAAAAACGGGAAGTAAATTACCTTTTATGTTGAGAGTTTGATAGATATGAAAATCGTGACTTTATTAAAAACTTTAAATGCTTACGTTCTTCTGTGAACCAATATAATGTAATTTTTTTTTTTGATTGTTTGAAACTTATTTAATAAGTTTAAGCATTGAAAATTAAGAGTTTGGTCAGATAAATATGTCTTTTTATATTTATAACAAAATAAAATATAGAAACTGAAAGCTAAAATCAAAGAAGTTCAATATAAGTCTAATTAATTTGAGTAAAAAAATAAGAGAGCTTATTTATTAGCAAATATATTTCTAGCAAGTTTAATAATAGTAATTTATACATCAAGATCAATAAGATAAGGCATTATTTAACACAAAGGTTTTTTTAAACCACAAGTGTAGCAATTGCCTTAAAGACGACCCGAGTATTTAATAATGCTTATCGACAGTGTTGTATACAAAATTTTAAACATTTTTACATAAATTTCAACTAAAATTAAAAATGAATATAAAATAATATCTTGTTAAACAAGATATAGCATTCTCCATCTCCCCATGGAAATAGAAAAGTAAAGAAAACAATGTGAGGGAGACAACAAATTTTAAATTTGATTTTAAGAAAACGAATATTCATTTACTCCCACACAGGAAATATCACGTTAATCTTTCAATAATCTGTTAAAATTATATTTAAACAATCCGTACATTGAAAATGAAATCCAATATGTGCATCTCTTTTAAAACATTATATTTAGATTTAAATAATCCGTTTTGTTGTGAAATCATCCACACATACAGTTAAATCATACACAACGAAACTGACGTCGTCCATACAAATATTTTGGATTTCTTTCACGGAGGTCATACTTTAATAATAATAAAAAATACTAGTGTTTAAAAGAAATCTTTAAAGCACTTGTGCTATAAATACGACTTTGACCAAACTAATTTTATTGTTATGATATCAATTTTATGCAACAAATTGTATGCATAGATTTATGCATACAGATTTGTTTTGCACTTTCATATCGAAAGGTTAGCTTTTCGACTTCAAGTTTCTTAATGCGTCACTTTTCATCGAAATTTCGACGCAAGTTTCAGAAACAAACCGTGCAAATTATAATCCAGGCCGTTATAACGGTGAAATGGAATCGAAACCCGTTCAAAAAAACTGTTGGCGTTGTAACGACGATATTTAATTAGGTATACGTACGTTAATTTTTTATGACCGTGTTTTAACTCGGAGACGATGAAAAACTGCACTGCTCATATTTCACACTCGTTTCTCGTTTATAAAAGCTTATTTTACACTCTTGTAGTTGTATAACATGTTTTACAATTAAGTACAATATTTAAACCTAACCAATTTGAAAACTTACTTTAAAAACAAACTCAAATTTACAATTAATAATATAAAACAAATAAGAATTGAAACTGAATGTTAAGTTTTTTTACAGTATAATTTCTAGGATTAACTTGAATTTTGAGTAATGAACTGAATAAACTGTTTGTTGTTCTTTTTGCAACAGGAGAATTCTTTATTATATTTTATGCATTTCTGTTGCTTAATATTGATATTATGACACTCAATTTTGCTGTCAAAGTCGTTATTATAGCACACGTGTGCTTTTTCTTTATTATTAAAGTGTGGCCTCCGTAAAAGAAATCCATAAAATTTATGTGGTCGCCAGTTGAAGGGTGTGGCTTACCTATAATTTGCCAGTATTAACGATTTATTTTTAAATTTTATTTGGAAAACCACCTATTTAATTACGCCTTGCGGCTATGAGTAAAAGAGAGATGCAAAATATTTCAAATTTTTAATTTAGAGCCGCTTAACAAACTTTTTAACAAAACAATTATTATTTTAATTTTTCTGTAAATTTATTTTAAAAATCCATAAAATTTTGTTTTAAACAAAATGGTCGATATGCATTATTAAACACTCTAGTCTAGTATTTAATAATGACTTATCTTATCGATCTTATTGTATAAATATAGTAACTATTATTATAATAATTATTTTTATTATTTCACAATTTAAATCAGTATTTAAGTTCAAATTTTCAGAGGAAATTGCTTTAAATTATCGATAATACTATTACTATTTGATTGTAGATAAATAAAAGAAAAAAATCATACGAAAATAATTTACATCTTAACTAAAAAAAGAAGGAAAAACGTAAAATATCATATAAATCACCAGCTTCCATATGACCGTTGTAGTGTTTTCAAGCGGCGAAAAACTAGCGCTCGTTTTTGCTCCTCCTTCGCATTAAAACCCACAAAACCGCACATAAAGTGGTTCAAGATAATGCGAATAAGTGTATTAAATTTGCAGTGGAAGTACAATTGCGCATTATAGTCGTAAAATAAAGTAAAATAAGGCGCCATAACCTTAAAAGACGGAGCAAACGGTGCAATTGAAGTGACTGGAGCTCAAGTGCAGGGCTTTTCTCCAGCTAAAAATAGGGGATGGAGAGCGAGCGTTCAACTTTACAAGCCATTCCGTTAAATATGACATTTGCGGGCTGTTCTCCACGTTCGGCTGAACGTGCGTAGGGCACTGGCTTGGCACGTTATCCTGTGGCATTTCCACAAAGTGGAAGTAATCCAAACGGTAATTGTTCTCATGAATTTATTTAGGCGAAAGCTAACGGCGAGACAGGAACCATAGTAGGCTTCACACCCCTGCCCATTTTTTAAAGTTTTCTGTTATTCATTTTGTTTTCACACAATGTAGATGCAATCAAATTGATTGAAATTACAATTAAATAAATCACGATTAACATATATACAAAGGGTTTTGCAAATTTAACCATTTTTATTAACAATTGTAAACATAGAATTACATAGAACATAGATTATTTTGAAGCGGGGTTGCGCAGTTGGTTAAAGTTGGTTAATAGAGCCTTGTAACAGAATTCAACTCGATGGAACTAGGTTCGAGCCCTGATAAGACCGAAAATTTTTTCCTTAATATTTCTGTAAAAATTTCAAAAAATCCCCGACCAGAACAACAAGTATCGTCAATACTATTTGTTTGACCAGACTGGTTTTCAAAGCTTGGATAGAGTGCGCAGAATTGAAGAGATAAATCGGATCTTTCTATAACACTAGTAATTTGCTGCAACTTAATGAATGGATACTGGTTAAAGTTGTGAAAAGGATGGTGTTCTTCGTTCCTTTCTGCATCAATGGCCAAATCATGTCAAATAAATATTCTCTAAATAGAACTAACAGATCATATTGCTTATCACCACATACCAAATAATGATTATTAGACTTGACATTGTAAATGATTGGCAAATAAATAAATAGTTTCATTTATAAAACTTACAATTACTTAAAGTGATTACCTAAAGACAATTGCTTAGACCCAGGCCGGCAGCGGTTGTTGTGTCGTCGAAAAAGAAGATCTTAGTTTTCTAAAAAAAATTATTTTCAGAATATATTTTGAATTTGAATACTAGCAAATTAATATTTTTGGAATTTTGTTTAATTTAATAAATCAATACATTACGTAAACGTACTATATGTTTTTTTTTTATAAATTGCTTATTTTTAGCGAAGAAAAATTGGCTGTGTATTAATTTTTTATAATAAGAAATATTTTGAAATTGACAACTTAAAAGTCGGAAAAATTATTTTTTGTAAGATTAAGAAAATTTCAATAAAATAAAAATAGTACATTACAAGTTCCTGATACTTAAGGTAAAAAAAATTGTAAATAGTTGTTATTCCTATAAACAATTCCAATTTGACGAAAAATTGAAATTTTCTATTAAATAATTTTTTGTGATTTATCGTTTTATTTATGTGAAAATGGAGATAATTGGTCTCGAACGTAAACTGTTCATTAATTATTCGTAATAATTCAATGTTTAAACATATTCCAATTGAGAATTTTACAAAGATTCTCGAATTCTTAAAAATTATTATTTTTTCAATTTTTGCATTAAATGAATTTCAATTAAAAATAGATTTTTTCTCATATTATAGATAAAATCATCTTCAAACTATATTCAAATAATTTTTACACTTTTCTATATTTTTATAATGACATGATAAAGTTTATTTAATAAAAACAATTATTTTATTTATCTTTTATTTCATGTTCAACTTAAATTATAAATAAATAATGGCTTATTTACATTGGACTCATAAGAACTTTACGACATTAACTAAGATCAAGATTAAGTCTAGAAGATTCATTGGTTAACTGTACCCATTATGGCTTGGTCAAATAGTGATTTAATTACTAATAAGTTTTGTTTATTCTTTATCATTTTATTTTAAAAAATGCTGATTTAAATTATATTAACGGTGATAATAATTTTCCCACTACATTCCATTACGGAACTGGGGGTAATCTCATTCTCAACCATCGGGTGTTAGACTTTTCATAACTATTTGTTTTTCAGTGTATTGTTAGTCAATTAATAGCATAGCAATAGTATTAACCGTAATAATAACATATTTCTTCTGTCCCAGACGTCTCCGTTACATTACACAAGCTCCTTTAAAAAGTTCTGCAAGTTAAATTTTTTATTATTATTAAAGGATGACGTCCGTGATCGATTTTTATAAAAAATACGATTATTATTATTATTATTAACCTACGTAATAAAAAAGTTAATTTCTTACCTCTTATGAGTAATTAGTTTCTGCAACTTACAAATGTAATAATTGAATAATACCTAATTTAATAAAATCTACTACGTACACTGTGAATTAAGGTCAAAACCGTACTTGTTTATCCTTGATATCTCTGGAACGGAAAGACGCTGGAACTTCAAATTAGCACACAATATATCTCTTTACAGATCACAACTTCATGTCATATCAGATTTGCAAATACTTAAATAGATTTTGCGAAATATCGAAAAACCGAACATGCCGAATGGGTCAGCGTTATAACCGCACCCTCCTTTTCTCCGTTATGGGGTATTATTTAAACAATCTATTGATGGGGGTAGTTAGACAAACCGGAAAATGGACAGAATTTCGAAAATCTGGGTTACGAAGTCATAGCAGGCCGTCAGTAGCTCACATTGAAAGTCTAAAAACCCTGATTTTGAAATATGAGAAAATAGTATAAATTTTTTTCGAATTCTAATAAAGTAATGGATGATAATATGGGTACAATAGGACAGC
>JXOV01011831.1:0-10751 GCA_001014945.1 Clogmia albipunctata
TCAGATATCATTTGAATAAAATGACCCTTTCCGATGAGACCATTTGCAGGTCATGCCTGGAAGAGGACGAGACTACGGAACACATCTTAAGTGAATGTGGGGCTTTAGTCAGAATTAGAAGGGAGGTTCTTTCTCGTGAGGTGTTGCAATCTAGTGAGATTANCAGATATCATTTGAATAAAATGACCCTTTCCGATGAGACCATTTGCAGGTCATGCCTGGAAGAGGACGAGACTACGGAACACATCTTAAGTGAATGTGGGGCTTTAGTCAGAATTAGAAGGGAGGTTCTTTCTCGTGAGGTGTTGCAATCTAGTGAGATTAGAAATATTCCGGTCCGGAAGATTGTGGCTTTCATTAGGAAAGTCGCTCATCTCCTGACCTAAAACTAAAATTGGACAATGCACAATAGATCTTACAGGGCAGGTGCCATTGGGCACAATCCAAACCGTATTATCATTATGTGTGTGGTGGACAGTCATACGTCTCTCCACGTAATTCGGCCTAGCTCTCCCTGCCTCACTGCATTCCCGACTCTAAGTGATTGCTATCGATATAGAAATTTCTTAAAGTGATCTGAGGAGCCTTTGGATGGGAAGTGATGAAAGTTTTATTACCCGCCATTCAGAACGGCACACTAAGGGCAGTATAGGCCTGGTCACTTTTCAGGACAGCCTTAATTTTAGTAATACGAACAGTTAGTAGGAATTATTTACGGACTATGTATAACAATCCTGAGAACAGGTCGTGTATTTGATCCTAAAAAATAATAAGATTTTGTATCTATAGTACAAAGAGCTAATAAAACACATCTATCTCTCGTAGTCAGTGTCTAACCGTCTCTTTATTCTCTCTCTTTTGCTTGGATACTACACATAGGATCATTTTTATTGTGCGAAAAGAGAAAAACTCAACTTAATACCTATTGAATTGTAATTTTGATTATTAAATTGAAAAGTAGATAATTATTTTTCATTGCGATTTATTTAATGTTTTCGTTTTTATACTGCGCTGGAAGGAAGCCTTGAACGCATGCTCCTGAGGATATCCACGGATTCGCGCCGGATAAAACCACCTCTAAAAATAGGTTAAGAAACGGGATTGAATACGTAAATAAACGATAATATGATATGAGGGTTTTCCTGTCGTTCCTCCTATTTAAACAATGACTTTGGTCATGTTGATCAACACATATTTTCATTTGACAAAAATTTTTTTAAAAATTTTCTATTAATGCAAATTTTAGGATGGCCTTAGATTGACGTTGGCAAATTGTATCTACTAGTTTATACTATACAGATGAAAATTGTTTCATATAAAATCATTTTGATTTATTTTATAAAATTTTTATAATGTAGGGGAAGTATGTACAAAATGGCATGGTGTTTTGTTTTTGGATCATAATTCGTTTAGGGTAGCACACAACAACACCATATTATACAGTAATCATGTTTGGTTATCTATTTATTAAAATTAATTTTCAAATGTTGCAAAAAATTAGCAGTAACAAAATTAATCGGCTTTAAACTCAAGTCGGCAAAAATCGTTTTTTTAAAACCGTATGGACAAAAAGACATACCTCTAAATTCGATGTAATTATTGGCATAATTTCACAAACAAAACCCTATGTTCATCTAGGAACGTATGTTTAAGAACTGTATATCCAATAGCAACAATTTACCATCCTCTTCCGGGTCTAGATTTCGAAAAAAGGTCTTTAGAGTATAAACGTATAGACAAAATATGTCTGGCTAAATTAAATATGCACCACTTATAGACAAAATAATCAAATTTGCTGATAGTGTAACAAAAAATAACCTGCGTCTTATTATGGAAAGGTGCTTGAATGGGGAACCAATACCGGAAAGATGGAGAGAAGCAACTATTTGCCCGATACATAAAAGTGGATCAATGAAACTGGCAGAAAACTACAGGGGAATTACTTTGAGTAATAGTGTCTACAAGTTGTATGCAAGCATTTTGAACAGTAAATTGGAAGAGTTCACGGAAAGAGAAAATATCTTACAAGATACACAGAATGGTTTTAGAAAAATGCGCTGCACAATTAATAACATCTACATTTTAAATCACTGTGTCAATAAATCAATCTCTAAGGGACAAAAACTCTTTTTTGTGGACTTCAGGGCCGCATTTTATTCTATCGATAGACCTCTCTTGTTTGAATTCCTTAATCGAGTTAAAGCACATATCTTATTTCGGCCATTACTGACATATATCGACGCACTCCGTTTAAAATCGCGGAGAATACTTTTTACACGGAAAAAGGATTGAAGCAGGGATGTCCGTTGAGCCCGCTTTTGTTTGATATCTTTCTGAGTGACCTCGAAAAAACTTTAAAAAATTTTCAAATTGGAGGAGTCGTTATAGGACGAGAGAAAATTTTCAGTTTGGCTTACGCGGATGATCTTGTCCTTCTATCGGAGAGAGAGGATGATATGAGAGAAACGATTAGTGCGTTTTACCGAAACACAATCAAGAAAAAATTGACAGTGAGCACATCCAAGTCGAAAATGATGGTTTTTAGTAGGGGAGGAAGAATGTCGAAGAACAAGTGGTGTTTTGGAGGATCGCTAGTAGAGGAAGTAAAATATTTTAAACATCTTGGCTTCAATTTTCAAAGCAGCGGTAAATACAATAAACACATGGAGGCAATGAACATTATCGGAAAAAGTGGAGTTTAGGGGAAAGAAAGTTCAAAGATAATTTTGGAATCAGAATGCAATTGTTTAACAGCTTAATAGTACCGTCTATAACGTATGGGGCCGAGATTACGGGTTGGACTGAATTCGATTGTTTGGAACTAACTCAGAGACGTTACTTAAGATGGACTTTGGGATTGGATAGAGGTACTAAAAAGGCTATATTAATGGAGGAAACGAAGGCAATTCCATTGTACATTGACACCGGTACAAAAGCAATGAAATATGAGGAACGCAGCCGCAATAGTCCTTGTATGGTCCTTCGGGAATGCCTAAGAGAAATCTATAGTAGTAAACTGCAGACACNAATTGGATAGAGGTACTAAAAAGGCGATATTAATGGAGGAAACGAAGGCAATTCCAATGGTCATTGACACTTGCACAAAAGCAATGAAATATGAGGAACGCTGTCGCAATAGTCCTTGTATGGTCCTTTGAATCTTATTTTAAGACAAAGATGAATCCTTAAAGGATAAAATAAGCAACAAGATAATATGTAAATTAAATTTTGGCAGGTTAGCTAAAGCAATTTGAGTCACATGATATCTCAGTCAGATGCGAGCTAGAAACAGCCAAAATCCAAAAACACTACCTATGCTATTTTGTCCATATTTCCTCTTTATTTATTTTTCAAAAAAAAATGAAAATTTTTGTTTTTTAGATTTATAATCTCTGAATGAGGCACATGTATTTTCAATGGGCCATTCTTCAAATTACAATGTCGTTTTTTCAGATTTCAACGTGAAAATCTGGAGTCTACGCCATTTTCACAATCTTTTCTTCATTAGAAAATAACGGTTATTACAGTCTTGTTGCACAAAGAACTATAATTAAATTTATACAATTTTTTAAAAAATTAAAAATATCCACGGGTGTTTTGTACAAAATACATAAAATGTTGTATTAAATTAAGAAAATATTCTTATAATGAAGACATTGATTTAAATTTTTTAACTATCAAGATGAAAATTAATTGTTGAGATTGTAAAATTTGATAAATATTAGG
This sequence comes from Clogmia albipunctata, assembly GCA_001014945.1. NCBI lineage: Eukaryota > Metazoa > Arthropoda > Insecta > Diptera > Psychodidae > Clogmia > Clogmia albipunctata. Next base: position 3,727 of record JXOV01011831.1, read on the forward strand.
AAATTTTATGTCCGTAGATAGATAAAAGTGAAGTGTATCGTTTGGTATAGTAGGGATGGATACTGTTTGGATTCGCCTTTTTGCTCGAAAATTGAAAAAAAAAGAATTTTCTTCTAAGAACAAAAATTTCAAAGGTTGCTTGGAGTCACGATGGTGCAACGGTCCAGTGATCACTCATATGTATTTATATATATGAGTGAGGGCTATAACTCAGTCATGGGTTGTTTGGTCCAATAGTACAATACAATACAACTATCAAGATCAACTTCAAAATATACCATATATTCATTTTAATCACAGTTAACTAAATTATGAACCAAAAAGGGAGATTCTTCTATTTGTCCAATTAAAAGTGACCATTCTGGTCACACTAAAAACTGGAAAAACTATCCGATTTTTGTTTTTTTAAATTATACATTTTTTGTTATGATATTTTAATTTTGAATAACGATATAGGTAACCTAATTAACTGTTGTGATATCTCCATTATTTAAATTTCATAATTGATAGAAATGACAATGATATTAAGATTTATTTCCTAACTTTTTGCATTTTTCATACAAAATGTATGACATACCCGAATGTTAGGTGCCCGGAATGGGGGGTCGAGGCGCTGTAAGATTAACCAAATAAATTTATTGTGCAATTATGAGAAATTTAAATTTCCAAAAAAGTTTTACATATTAACTATGATGAATAGGAATTTTACTATTATTATTATTATTTAATGGTGAAATTGTAGATTGATTGAAATTGAATGTGATGTTTTGAGGTAATTATCAATGTTATGAAATACTCGAGTTTATTGAAAAAAAACTGAATTTACTCTAAAACTTTATTTTACAATTCACTTAAATACAAAACTTATCCTTAAGTCAGCACAATAAATACCCTTAAACTAAAAATTCAGTTCTTACGAAAACTAAGAAGGACCGGATGAATAACCCTGAGACTTTCCATGATTTCCGCCCTTGATTTGGCTCCAGTGAAGACGATTTTGCCGTTGACAAAGATTAGGAGCACCACTCTTGGCTTGACCATTCTGTAGATCAATCCGGGAAAGAGTTCTGGCTCGTAGGAACTGAATTGACCATGAACTTGATTCAATTTTTCTAATCGGATGGGAAATCGAAGGTCGACAGTGCCTACTAAGTTTTGGACTTTAAATTCCGTAAATTGAACTGGAAATCCTAATTTCTGTACAATTCTGGTGAATTTCCGTGATCCTAGATGGGCTAAATACTCATTCCTGGCTCCGGTGCAGACAATTTTCCCCGATCGAAAAACGAGAGCCGTGCATCGTGGCTCTCGAATTCTCATCACAACTCCGTGAAATCGGGCCGGATTGTATTCAGAGTTCCTAGTCTGGGAGTTGATCTTCTCTAGATTGAGCTCACAACCCAAATTCACAGTTGCAACACAGTTCCTTTAAATAAAATTGGAGAAAATTAGAAATTTCACAAAATGATGAAAGATAAAATTAAAATTACTGAATCGTTATGGAATTAACAGCTTCTTCAGGTCCAGTTTGTACAGGTGTTTGAGGAACTATACTAGCTTGAGGTGGCAAGACTGTTGGCTGTGGAAGTTTTTAACATTTTAATTCAAAATTTTTGGTTTTTCTAAAAAAAAATCTTAAAAACTGAAAAATTACCTTAAAACTAGCTGATGGATTAGATACAGGTCGAGGGGAAGGGCTGTTTAAAAGCGCCTTCAAAGGAGACTCCGACATGATAGCGGATTTAACACGAAATAATTAAATAATTAAATTTCTTTTTTACCTTACAAAAAAATAATCAATAAAAACGTGAAAGTGACAGCTGTCAACATCCATTCAAGTTAACTTAAACCAAAACATCGTTTCGGAAAGTCCGTTGTAACGGTGAACTTCAAAATAAATTTGTTGTTGAGGTTAGTTTTACTAAGCGCCACCTTTACATTTTAATTAGAAATACAAATTGTCAAAAGTGCAATTTTTATTGTTCGGGAAAACATTTTTATTAATTTTTAGCTAATTCGCATCGTTTTAGCTAAGTAAATTGTGTGATAAGCAATAGTTAATGGTTTAAGAAGTGTTTCCGTTGATTAATTTCATATAGTTCTGTTGTGAAGATGAGATTTCAAGTTTTTTTGCCGGCTTTTTGCATCGTTTTCCTGAGTTCCACGGTTCTCCTGGTCCAGAGCCATGGAGATGAGAACGATGCCACAGTCAGCTTGACCAAGGACTCGTTTACGGAGGAGACAGCAGCCAGCAATTACTTTGTCATGTTTTTTGCGCCATGGTAATTTTTAAAACCTTTTTTTATTCTCTTTTCCGCCCCCAAAAAATCCAGATTGAGAAACTAGGAGATGATGTGGAAGTAAATTGGATCTTAAGAAATAATTGGAGTATTTTCAAAGAAAGGAATACTGGTTGAATAGACCAATTCAAAGTCAAAATGTCGCGTTTTACATGGCATAAGAAAGAGCGATGAATTACTACTGATAACGAGACATTGATAATTACGTGTTAATAAGGCCACTTACCGGCGCTTTGTTGACTCACGGCGACGACAATTTTTAAGATAAACCCGTTTCTGAACCCTCTTTTGTGTAATGAATTTCGCAATTAGGGATTAAGATCAAATTTTAGATCATTTTTAAGGCTTTTTATCATTTTAGAATTTACGTTTCCTATTATTAGATGATAGTGTTGATAATAATTTAAGTTTCTTTATCACTATTTACACAGCTATTTCTATTTAAATAAATGATAATTGTTTCTATTAAAATCATCAAAAGAAATACCACTGATTTGTAAGACATTGACTTTCAAAATTGTTATTTTTAGTAAGATATTTGAAATATTTGATCGTCTATAAATAATATTTTTAGTAGATAAATTACCTTTTCTTTATCAAAAATTCAGTCATCTGTTTCTATTTTGATAACTGAAAGATATATTTTAAAAAATCAACAAATTAATCGACTCGTGCTTAGTATATTGACGATAAAAAATGATTTTATTAGGATTTCTAATCAAAATTTTCATATGATGAACTTTGCTTTCCATACAAAATTCATAGCAATATTAGACAAAATAATTAATTTGTACTTTACTAACTCGCTATTTAAACCCGTTCCTACTGTGTTTGACCTATACTGCCTTCGTGAGCAGAGCCGAATGGCAGAGTTCACGTTCTTTAACATAAATGTAACGCTTGTCCTACAAAATCTCTTGGTATTTCAATCTAAATCAATACATTTTTATCTGTATAGGGTTATGGGCCGGATCGGCCCTTTGCCTGTATGATTCTCTCCCTCCATTATTGTCTATTGGTGGCTACCTCTTTTCTATTGTGTACTTCTAAAAGTCCAATTGCTGCTTCACTAATTGTTGCCTCGTAACGTTCGTTTCCTGGATGCAGATGATTGTTGAAACGGCAAATATTGAAATTTTAAAACAGGAAACATTAATTAATTTGAAATATAGGCACGGTCCTATGGCATAGCCGAGACCAATATTTTGTGCAGTTTAAGGGCAACAATGGCAACCAAATTTTGACTTTGAGACAATTTTGTTGGNTTCCTGGATGCAGATGATTGTTGAAACGGCAAATATTGAAATTTTAAAACAGGAAACATTAATTAATTTGAAATATAGGCACGGTCCTATGGCATAGCCGAGACCAATATTTTGTGCAGTTTAAGGGCACCAATGGTGACCAAATTAACTTTGAGACAAATTTGTTGGATACTTTATGACATTTTTTTCACTAGCGAAATAAAAATTCAAAGTTTTCACTGAGTGCCATAAACTGAAACATTACGAAACTCAAATATAAAAGCGTATGTTTCGATACGGGAGTGCAAAAAAGTTGTTAAGCAGCATTGGAATCATTCTATAATTCGAAATATTTTAAGATTCCTTGAAGTTTTGAGTTATCGAGGGGTGACTGTATTTGAAATATTTGTTGATCTATAAATATTATTAATATAGATAAATTAGCTGTTATTAAACATTCGGACATCTATTTCTATTTTCGTAACTGCAACATTATAAAAATAAACCGACTCGTGGTTTAGTTTATTGACTTTAAAAAATGGCAGTTTTAGTTTTTATTAAGATTATGAACACTTTTTTCTTATTTTTTTATATTAATATTTACAAAGTCCTTTGTTACTTAAAACTAATTATTAACTATTCAATATTTTGCGTTTTTACTCATCCTGAATATATTATATCTTAATACATATAATTAAAACATAATATCGCTCCAGAATTACAATTTGACAATTTTACAGAACAGCAAGAAAACGTATATCAGTTAATAAAAAAATGAGAAATGGTCTGATAATTTTCCAGCATTGAAGCTCGATAAAGTTACTTTCATCAGAAACTAGCTTATTATTTAAAATATCCTACTAACTTTACTTTTATTATTGTATTGCAAAAAGGAAGCTAACGCAAATTTTTGAATAATTGAAAAAAGCAATATCGCATCGAAGATATCATTTATATTCAAATAAATTTTTTCATAATTTTCTAATAATTTATCAAGTATTATTAGTCTCATTAGTACACACCAGAGCTCTGTACCGAGACTGATTTTAACGAGCGCTCGACCCAAAAAAATCGGAAAAATATCAAAAAGCCATAAAAATCTTGACGAGACAATAAAGTCATAAACTTTAATGTCCTTCGAGAGGAATAGATGAAAAGCAGAATATGAAAGGGTTGAATACGACCCAACGAAACATGCACTAGTCTCGACAAGACTGGCCATATATTGGAAACTATTTTATTGGTTTTTCTCCGTTCATTCGTCTCATTGCCTTTTTCCAAACGATTTCTTTCGATTCGGGCTCTCGGTGCTGAGCTCTGGTACACACCAGAGGTATCCAATAAACGATTGCCTTGTGAGAGTGCCCCAAAAGGAAAACAAATCAGATTCAATATTCGGGCCTCCCTTAAATTATATTGAGCTGCAATTTTGATTTAACTTGCTTAGGTCGAATTTCGGGTTTATTGCACTTGATTGTATAAAATGCATTCCTTTTTCAATTGTTGTGTTAATGTTAACCGCCGTAAACAAAAACACAGATGTTACGTTTTACCTATTTTACTTCTTCCAAATTCGCTTTGATCTCTTTTGCAGCTCTCAACCACAACAGGGACAATAAATTTTTAACACGTTGCCTTTTCGAACAGCGTGCTGGGCTCTGGTACACACTAAAAACTAGGATCAGTCATAACAGTGGTCTTTATTCTGAAAACTTGCTCCATATGCCTATTTTGAAGGCTTTGTTTATAAACTCAATCAAAACAAATGTATAAATTCGATTTTATTGAATCTTGGCCATTTAAGGGAATTGTCTAAATCAGAGGTTCCTAAATTTTTTCAGCCCGCGGCGCACAGTTTGAGAACCCTAGATCTAAACGATAAATAAGTCCTCTTTTAATATTAACATCATTTCACATGGAGACCAGAGATTCATTAGACCATTCCCGAAACCACCTCCTGTGGCGGTTTTGAGTGGAGCAGCAATTACGTCCTTGCTATCATAACTGAAGGACATGGTTCTGGTCGAGTCTATGTACTTAGTTGCATTTAACAAAGATATTAAATTTTCCTATGGATATTTTTACATTAAATTGAATTTTATTTAGAATTGAAATAATGGAATTATTTAAATTTTAATTATTTTTATTTAGCGTATTTTTTTAGTAATGTTTATATTTTTATATTAAATATATTCCCAAGTGTTCGATTTCAATATTGATAAAGTGTTTCAATTTGCGTGTGATGTTAATGACTTCCAACGATTTTTATTATTTTAATCGATAAAGCTGTAATTGATTAACAGCCGTTAATAGAACGTTGTAAATAATGAGATAATTTTTTTTATTCAATAGTAGTTTGATTTTATTGATGTGGGTTAATTTATCAAATTATTTTAACATCGTTATCGAATTATATAGGTCTATAAATTTTAAATCTTATCTTCAAAATTTGTTTATTGATAAACTTCAAATGTAGCGATTACAAATTTTAGGTTCTTCAATTTTAATAGGAGGCATTTAATCAATTTGCAATTTAAATACATGCTAATTCCCTTTCCACATTTAATATCAACTTAATAAATAATCAATTGAGTAAACGGTTCTACTGATCAATATGTATTATTGGCAAATAAAACATATTTTAAATTGTTCGTCTATGGACAAAAATGTACTTTTCCCTTATTATAAACATTATTCATATTTCAATTACCCACAAATAAAAAACTTTTTGTTAAAAAAAAAGATCTTTTGAATTAAAGTTCATAAATATTATCGGTTCACAGTTCTGCCCTTTGTATAATAATTCAATACCCCAATTATTAGTTTCCGCTGAAACCATTATGGCAATTTGATTATAATCGATTTTGAAATCGATCATTTCCAATTATTTGAAAGGCTTTCTTTTGAACAATTGACGTCATCAATAAACTTTTAAAGCGTTTTACAATTTATTTCTGTTTTTGGTTCGAAAATACACTGCGTTTCATCCTTTTACGACAGGGGTATTCGATTAAATTTTAGTTAATATCTCGGAGTGTATCAATCTGATCTCAATTCTTTTTGGTACGAAGAAAGGTCTTATCATCGGCTATGGTATGCACTATAAAACAAAATTATAGGTTTGTTGCAAATAATTTAAAAAAGGCATGCGAATTTTTCCATGCAGCAATATCGTTTCATCCTTTTACGACAGGGGGCATATTTTCTACCGCATCGCGTAGTAACCTAAAATCCGCTATATCAGAAAATACCACTCGTAACTATGACTTTATTATATTATTTATCGAAATATGGATCTCTAAACTTTCAAAGATAGTTACTGGCTGCCTACTATGACATAGCGACCCAATTTTTTGAGCTGTATATACTGAAGAATACATTACCAACTATTTCAGTTTAAAAAAATCACCACAAACTCTCTCTTGCTTTCGCATTGGGAGAAAATATGTCCCCTGTCGTAAAAGGATGAAACGATATTGCT
>JXOV01011832.1:0-14757 GCA_001014945.1 Clogmia albipunctata
ATATGAAAATGTCGTTATGAGTTGTGGTTGCTCAATTTGATAAAACGGTTGTGAACAGTTTTATTATTAATTATCGATTAATTGTTATTTTTTTCAGAATTACACAAAATAGCGTTCGATACACATGTGAAATCGATTATTACTTCACTCATTTACCTATTTTAACTCGCTACGATCGTCAAAATACATGGTAAATTCGTTCATTAATAAAGTTTATTGTACCACTTGTATCGAAATATACTATTTTACAACCAAATCGATTAGTAAGAGATTGTTAAACTCTTTTAATATCACGAGGAAAGCTAATATTTAATCGATTATGACTAATACAAGACTTAATACTATTTCTATAAATTAACACAATTTACAAAGTTTATTGGATTATTTTTAAAATTAATCTTATATAAAGCAATTTTTAAAAATCCTTTACCACAAAAAGGCGATTGTTATTTCGTGTTCATTTTTTGCAATCATATATTTTAAAAAACAAAGGAAATATATTCTCTAATTGCCCTTTCGAATCATCAATAAGAGCAATAAGAATAATAATATTGAGAAAACAATAGAGCTTCAAGCAATTTTGTAAAATGTAACGCTATAAATATACGATAATTAAAATACATATATAAGTTATAGAACTGAATTTAAAGCTAATATTTTTGTATTTTTTCTTAAATTTACATAAATAAATATTCGTTGGCATTAAAAATAGTGATTACAACGGCAAGTAAAACATGTAGATAAATAAAGTTTATTTGATATTATTTCACCAACACCAACCACATTGGAATTCTCTAAAGAAAATATAATAGAGAAACCGCAAACAATACATTCCAATCTATGAATATCTTTCGGTATTTATCTTTCAATGGAATTTATTGTGTGGAAATCGATTGTCAATGAAGGAATTTTTGTTTGTCTAGCCTATATAGGAAAGTTTGTATAAATTTTTCGACCTTGCTTCTAATTTATGGTGTTCAATGTCTTATAGCTTTATAATATTTTTACTAAAATGTTTATCTTGATTTGTGAATAAAAATATTTTTTTTTTGCAAGATACATACAAAGTTTTATGCATCTCTGACGGATAAAATGATTATTATAAGCAAATAAGGAATACACTTCATAGATAATCTATCCTTTTCGTGCAATTATTTCTCGTTTCATTAATGTTAAAACGTCGAACGTATACATAAACTATTGTCAAAGTTCATATACAGTGTGAATTGAGGTTATAGCCGCAGTCGTTTATCCTCGATATCTCTTGAACCAAAAGAAGCTGGATCTTCAAATTTACACACAGTATATCTCTTTACAGATTACAACTTTAGTTCAAAGCAGATTTGCAAATACTTGAATCAATTTTGCAAAATAGCGAAAAAACGAAAAACCGCAAATGCCGAATGGGTCAGCGTTATAGCCGCACCCCCCTTTTCTCAGCTATGGGGCATTATTTAAACAATCTATTGATGAGGGTAGTTAGACAATCCGAAATATATCCATAATTGCGAAAGTTTGAGTTGCAAAGTCATAGTAGGCCGGCAGTAGATTACATTGAAAGTCAAAAAACCCTGATTTCGAAAAATGAGAAAATAGTATAAAAATTTTTGGAATTTAAGTAAAGTAATGATGGTTATCTAAAACTGTGTTCATTTTACTTTGAGGATGATAATATGGGCACAATAGGACAGCTAATAAAGTCACAGTTACGGGTAATATTTTCTGACATAGCGGGTTTTTAGGCTATTACGCTGAGTAGCTAACAAACGGCTCGAAGGATTCAAGTCAAACCATATTAAAATAAAGATTATTGAATTCCCTACAAATTGTCCATATACAGTTTTAGAGTTGGACTGCTGGGTTCTAGTCATTTTGGCACTAAAGAAAATCATTAATTTGCTCAATTTTGCGTCAGTTTTGTTCCATATATTAATTATGCAGATATTTTTGAGTACGTTCATGGCCAAAATGACTAGAACAAATGGAAAACTTGTTTTGTACTGAGAAATATCCGTTCAGGATTCAATCCTGCGACAGTTAAATTTCTTTTCTGTAGGAGATTTCTCGTCGACGGCTGCGCCTCCTAATAAAAATACCGTATTTCTTGAAATATAAATAACTACTTAAATTTATTTTCGACAAAGTACTATAAATTGTAAATATTTGTTATAGTCTTGTGATTTTGGAGCTATTTAGGGAACGGAAAAGTAATCTATTAATGCGAGAAAAATGACGATTTATGTTTCTGGCATATCACTGACAATACAAACGTATTAAATCATGTAGTAGATAAACTGGAAACCAGATGTTTTTCGATCTGAAAACTTTGTTTCCGAATTGGGTTAATGTATTGGCTTACTAAAACGCAAAGGTTTTTGCAATAGAGTGATGAAGAATTTGTTTTTATTTCATTGTTTTATCAGTGTTATCGACAAAGCTGTTTAGTTTCTTTCCTTCGTGAGTCCTGTATTGATGAATTAATGAATTGGGTAGTGATTCTGATTAATTGATTATACTCTCGTGCCTTTATTGTTTTCCCAGATCACTGTCCCATTTTCTCAGACTTCCCTTTTCTCTCTGTCTCTCCTCTTTGCAGCCCATCTGTTCGTCTCAATTTTCAATTGACGAATAATGAATGCGATTAAATGCTGGGAAGTGGTCGTCCTGGCACAGTAATTGTCTCTCCTCCTGCCATCATCAGCATCCAGCGACAGAATTAGGGACAAATGACCGGCCGAGAGCAAAATGAATTTGTTCGTCGGATGATGGGGGTGTTTGTTATCGCAAAATGATACATTTGCCGTCATTTGGGCCAGAATGATTAATGAAAGTCCGCCTTTTCACTTTCCTTGTTAATTTTTATCGGGACTGTCTTAAATAATAGCCACTCTCTTCACTTCGGGCCCGGTTAATTCACCCAGTCACCACAATGATGCCTGGTTGGAAACGAAAAAAGAGAGAAATTGCCAGTATTGTCTGCAAGGCCAATCAAGAGGGGCGGAGGAATTCGATTTCTTATCAAAGGGTCAAATGGCAGACTCGCAGTCTTTGTCCTCTAATTTAAATTGGTGAATATTAATGGCATCTTTATAATTAAGACCGCGTCTACTTGGGCAAAATCAGCATTTTTCTCCAACAAATTGGAATGTTTTCCAGTTTACTATCCACACCGCTTCCCATCTGGGGTGATTTGCAATTAAAAATTGCGTCCAATTTTCTAAATTATTTGTGATAAATTCAATGCACAGTGGCTTAAATTACATTCGATTTATAAAATATATTTTTTTAGAATATTTTATAGAACTAAAGTTGATTGTAGATTGAAATGTAAGAATATTTTTTACTTCTAAATTACATGTCTAAATTCGAATTTTAAATATAATTTATACAATTGGGTCGATAAGTTAAGGCCTTCTTTAAAACACTCACTACGCTCGTCGCTTTAAATGACCTTAGTGGTTAATAATGTTTTTATAAATTCAAATTTAAATGTCCCTCATTTAACGAAAAAAACTATATCTTGGCATTTCTTATTTGCACACAGGAAATCTCATAATCTCCATCATGTGTTTAAATATAAATCATTCTTTCAAGTACTTAGTTGCGGTCCATTCAAATATAATCTATCCTCCAAATCAAATGGTAATACCGTTAAAGTTCACTAAAATGTCCATTTTACAGTACAAACTCCAATATTTAAAAAAAACTTTCATATAGATTAGCTCTATTCGATGAATTTTTCCACGAAAGTCACACTTTAATAATAAAGAAATAACATTGGTGCTTTAAAAAATTCTTTAAAGCACTTGTGCTATAAAACGCCTTTGAAAGAAGTACTTTGAATGCTAATGCAATGGTTTAAAATTTGTTTGAATTTGATTTATTATAATATAGTTTATTACAAACATTATTCCGAATTCGTTTGAATGTACTTACTCTACTTATTCTTACTGCAATAGTTATTTATGTTATAAGTAAGGCGAGTTAAAAACGGATTGTAGACCCGAACTGAATATAATTTTTTTGCTCTCTCCTAAAAAAATTCAAAAGTTTTCACAAGTTTATTCGTAGATTGTGATTTTCTTTTTTTACTTGTGAAATAAAAATTCAAAATTTTCACTACAGAGAAAAAGTGGCCCACTACTCAAATCGATGTCTTACTTTTCGATATGAAAATGTAAAAAATATTTACAATTTTTTTTAACTTAATTTCTTTGATAGATTGTTTTGTAGAAGAAAATTTGAAGTATAGTTTTTACTGGGTGAAAATAACATTTTAATGTAAAGCAATTAAATTTTTGTGTATTAGTAGTTCTAGTCTTTAATTATAATTCTCCCTATTGTGCATCTAAATAAATTGATTCCATTCACAGGGAGTTTTTGCGTGGTTGTCATGAGAAAAAAAGACGGGGAATTAATTGAATTAAAGTTGGGAGCTGCTTAATTATGCTAAAACTCTTTGAATTGGCCACCATCGAGCTTGGAAATTGTCTAATTGAATTGCGAACAAATATTGGTAACGTGGCTCGATTTTGCAGCAGAAGAATCTCAGTCAACTTATCGATTGGCTGTGTGGAGGAAGATGGGAAAATATGTGACGTGGGGATTAGCATATTAGCACAAATCCATGATTGTTGGCAGCTGAGGAGCAATTTGTTGCTTCGATGAGCCGATGATGAGAAATCGATCAATTAACGGCGGCAAAAGTCGATTATCCAGCCTCTTTTACCTTTCGAGATCCTGGCTATTATTAGAAGGCTTGGAAGGCAAAGTGAAGTGTAAGATTTCGACGAGATTACCTATTACATTATACATTAGGTGCTGCTGCTGGAAAAGGATCCCTCCTGATGGTTTATATTGACGTTATTCATTTGAGAGAGCGTTTCTGCTCAAAGACGACACAAATTGTGTATTCATCGCGCCAGAAAATTGTTACTTAAGTATGTAAAATCCTGTGTCAATATTTGAGCAGTACTTAAGCGTCCCTAATTTGTAATTTGTCGAATCTGGGGGTCCACGTGGCGCCACTCACAACCATTAGACCTATGCTGAGGCTGCCCACCCGGCAATTGACTTGAAGTGGTTTCCCCCGGATTTGAAAGACTTGTCACTTTCATTGATAATGTCAATGATTCCAAATAATTGTAATTAAATTCCCATTATTCACGTCTTCCAGCGCTCGGCATCAATAGACGAGAAGGCTTTTGTCCCGACTCAATTTACCCTGATTTATTCAGGTGACAGCTTTGCCACTCTTATTGTCACTGCGGAAGTAATTTGCAGGAGCGTCGTTTTAATTTGATGCCACTTTTTTGTAAAATAAATTGAAATTAAATTGTGAAAAGGACTCATCTTAATTTAGAAATTGTGCTTGGTATAAGATTGTAATTTCCTAATTCCTGAAATCGTTTAAAACTATAAGAGCTTTTAATTTGAAATGAAGTATTAATTGTTATTTACTTTTAAACTCTTATCAATTAATTTATTTTTGAAATTGCAACGATTCAAACCAATTAAAACAATCTTTACTATTATAGTAAAAGCTCCCTATTCACACTTCCTTTATTCACGGATTCTTGTTCCACCAAGGGTATTTGCGGCTTTAAATTTGATTTGATTTGATATCAATGTTTTTTAATGCTGGAGGAAGTGTAATATGTAAAATGCGTCCATAAAAGAATCATTGGAAGAGCTATTAGCTCTAAGATAACAATCAACCAATGTAATCAAAATATTGTATTGTACAATTGGACCAAACAACCCATGGCTGAGTTATAACCCTCACTCATATGTATAAATACATATGAATGATCACCGGACCGTTGCACCATCGTGATTCTTTGGAGTGATGGGTGCCGCCCATCGCCTGCTTCTCACGTAGGCGTTTTTACTATCTACTTTTGTTTTAAGGGAGGTGGATAGGATATATGTAATCAAAATATAATTAATAAAATTAATTTTACATTCTAATTGATATTTTATATTCCTTATAAACCCATATAAAATACTATTTCATTTTCGTGTTACTTAAAGAACATATCCCCCGCGAATTCTTTTAATTTTTTTATTATTTATTTACACAATTTTACATTCTAATTGATATTTTATATTCGTTATAAACCCATATAAAATACTATTTCATTTTCGTGTTACTTAAAGAACATATCCCCCACGAATTCTTTTAATTTTTTTATTATTTATTTACACAATCAGTTTTTGTAATAGCTAATTATACCAAAGGGGAAATAAATAAAGACGAACTGAGTGTTAAAATAATAGAAAAATTGAAAAAAATAAATTTTTCGCTATCCCGTATCAAAAATTTTGAATTTTTATTTCATATATCAGAGATAAATCTGCTTAACTGTAATGTAAGTAAATTATGTTAATAGCCTTATATTGCTTTAAATATTTTCCATAAATTAAAGCAAACAAATGTTAGTTAAGAGGAATTCTAACCGTTAATGGCAACTTTACAAGTAAAAATTTCATTTGAAACATTTGTGAAACATGTCAATTTTTAAATTTTCCTTGTAAATAATGAAAAATTTAACGTGAAATTGAAAAAATTCAGTACTCATGAGTGGAGTGCATAAATCATTATGTCCTGCGCGGGTGTAAAGTCCTGTTTTTTTTAACTCGGATTGTTTATTTAGTTTAGGATCTTCAAATTTACATATAGTAAATCATTACATAGTTAACAACTTTATGTACTTTCAGCTTCTTTTGGCGGCACTAACCTTAATTAAAACTTTAGTTTTTATATAAATTTGTCGTGAAAGTCACACTTTGATAATAAAAAACAAAAAGCACGAGTGCGTTAAAAGCAACTGATAGAATAATTATTGGTATTAGTGTATTTTTTTTTAAATATCATAATGCATTAATATGTTTATTTTAATTTTCAGGTAGCATGTTCTGTTATTGGCCTTTAATTCAATTTTAAGGAAATTTCCTACGAACATTCCTTTGAATGAAAAATGAATTTTTAATTAGATTGGATGTGAAACATTCCATACTTGAATATTTGAAGATAAACATTTCTACGAATCGTTGAACATAGGTCTAAAAATACTTTCATAATTATATATGAGACATCTCAAGATCAATTAATTAAAATTTATGAAATATTTTTGAACAATATTGTTGTCAACAATAAGATGAATTTAATACGAAAATATACATTGAAAATAAAATTAAACTGAATTAGGTTAAGTAAGTTTTTGGAAAAAATTCCAAAAAAATTAGGCTATGCATAAGTTTTTTTTTGATAGACTTAGCATTGTTTATAAAATTATTTATTTTAGAAAATAAAATAATAGCTATTGTTTTAGAGCAGTCTTTACTAATTTTTAACAAATTTTTAAAAAATCCAAAAAATGTTGTTCTATTAAATTTACTTCTCAACCAAATTTTTGTATAGAACTCGCCTAACGACTCGTATTTCACATACATTTCCTCGTTAAAAAAATGGTTCATTTTACACGCTGGTAGTACAAATATCTATTATTCATTCTTCTCTTATATGAATTCGTATAATGCTAAATTACCCTAGAGCTTAACTGTTATGCTTTCATTTATGATTACAGTAGGTATCACTGTTACAATGCAAATGTCTTAAACATAACAAATATCAAATTAGGTATTTATCTGAGTTTGATAGTCTTTAAGTGACTTTAATATTTAGAAGAAAGAAATCTCTAGGAAAAGTAAAACAAAAACCGATAAAGTTTATAAACGCATAATTCCGAGTTAACTCAACTATAATGGGAAAATGTGTTGCACATTACATTTTTCTTGGACTGTGGAAAATGCTCGTAATGTGATGAATAAATAACAATGTTTATTTTCCCTTAAACAGGACATGAAATATGGTTCATTTAAAGGCGAATAATTCAAAGTTTTAGAGGCAATTTGTTAGCAAAATGGGAATTGGCAAATGAATCTGGTCACACCCCATTTAACATGGGTGACTCTGGCTCCCAAGAGCACATACCTGGCCGTGTTCCTTCAGTTGAACAAAATCGGGCGATTAATCTTCGACATTTTTACCATAAAACTGCAATAACGTCTCCATGGGACAATCCTGTTACAAAACATTAACTTTTCCTTATTCATGTAACAACAATTATACCCTGAATTATTATGCAAATACCGGTAATGGACATGTGCAGCCTGGCTTAGGATTTGTCCTCTTTCGGGGGACAGCATAAAATTCTAATGATGACATCTATGGGTTATGAATTTATGCAAGGACTTCGATTCCACGAGCCATGGCCAAAGATTCAAGCAGTCAGATAAATGTAAATTAAATCAGGGCTCTGCGAAATTTATGCAAGAGCCTTCCGACATTAGTTTAGTTGGCATTGCGAAAACCCGTATGAAGGAAAAACCAAATAAAAACAATGTAAACGATGAGAGAGATATTGAATCCCAGTTTACTAGGCCCGAGCACCCGTTCTCCAAAACCCTTTCACTACCCCCCATACTGAACTCCCTGCGGATAAATATAAATTCCGAAATCTGTTGAATATTCAAATATAATTTTGGGGGTTTTCTCAGTTGTCTAAATGAATTTAACATTTCGCATCCGCCTCTGGTTTTTTTTGGCCTGCTAATCCGGATGCATGTTCCGGCAAAACGGCAAACTAAATGAGTATTATTTGCGCAAATTTACATATTAAAGTTCCGGCCGGAGAAAACTAAAATTATTAATTTTTGGGGAGGATATCGAGCTTAAATATCATGTATCATCTATTACGTTTGGTTTAATTTTTTATATTTTGATATTCATTTCGGATTTCAGTTTAGTCAAAAACATTTTGGAAGAAAGAAATTTTTATGTAGTACTTTTTATTATTGTTCTAGTTTTAAATAAAAATAGTTTGTTTCGTAATCAAACGTATCCAATTCGAATTAAAGCCTGTCTCTTTGTAAGTTTACTGTCATTTTAAACCATATACGAAAATATAGTTATTAATTCACAAATCGTATTTTCATAAACCATAAAAAATATGACATAATTTCTAAAATAAAAATATTTATATCTGATATTTCTGGTTTCAATGCCAAAATTTACAAATTAAAAGCTTTTCTCAATGCCATTTAAAACCTTCCCTAGCGTCTTCTTTTGATAAAATCAATATTATTCTACCCCAAAATTGGTATTTGCATTTGTCTGTGGTACAATATTTATAATGAATGTGTTGCGTATTTTGTGTATTTTTGGATGGATGTTGGGCCAGAATATAAATGACCAATTTCGTTGAAATGACTGCTTTTATATTTTTATTTTATTAAATATTTGCTGTTCGTTTCGTTTTTTCGTTGTATCCGAAAAGAAAACGCTCAAAGGGAAATGTTCGCGAATTCGCTGCACGCATCTATTGGCAGAGAAACTTGTATCTAGCAATGGGTTTTCCTCTACTCCAAAATCTTGAATGATCTATGTGGCTATAAATTTATAAACTAGAAATGATGACCAGATTGCTTTCAATATATTTTAGCATTTCTTATTAAATTTTGAGAAAGAAATAATCAATATTCAAATTAAAACGGTTATAAAAACTATATAAAATATTTTATTAATATTCTAAATTATTGGTTACAGGACGTGAGAAACGATAAAATAAGGCCAATAACTTTGAACTACTCGAACTCAAAGTTAATTTGAACTATTTGTGAAATGAAAACCTGGAAACACTTCAGATTGTTGTTGGATTATGCTATAAAAAAGAAAATATTAATGAAATTTTATGTTTCTCAAATAAAGGTTTTTACTTAAAATTTGTATTTTTTTGAAGCAGGCTGTGTGTTTGAGTTGACGGTTTTTTCGCGCGGAATTTAAATTAATTGTTGAGATTGTATGAGTGAGGGCTATAACTCAGTAATGGGTTGTTTGTTCCAATTTTACATTACATTTTTATTTTTTGTATATTCTTTTAATTTTAGGGCTTTTGTCAATTTCGATATTTTCAATTTGTATAATACATATCTGGTCTCTTTACTTGGAATTGAACTCTCATGGCACCTCGCTTTTTATCACGAAGAGGAGAGTACTTCTCTGGAAAACTGTGGCTCAAATTAAATAAATTCGGTATGTCAAATGGGCTGCTGCTGCTAGTCAGTGATTCCCTGCTGTCTGCGGTTGGCATGGCCAGTGGATTTCGCATAATTTTGGGTGATATTTTTCGATTCGGTCCTTTCTCATCCTTGCACAATCTGGGACGGGGCCATGACGATGACGAGAACGACCAATTTATCAAGATTGGCCGAGAGCTCGCACCAAAGCCAAAACCAACAACAGCAACAATGGAAATGAATAGGAAAATTATCATAAAAAATAAATAGTTGAATGCGGACAAACCAAAAATCGATAAGCGTTCATCACCCCAACAACTGCCGCTCCAGTGAAGCCTGATTCTGGCCAGATCACGGATAAACGCATACAAATAAACAAACTTATAAAGGACACGTTCCTAAGGAATAATAAAGGGAATGAATAAGGAATTAGGATCGCTTTCATATTACCCATCGTACATGTCTGTAATATGCCTGGCTATTACTTCATCTTCAGATTAATACCTCATCCGGACATACAATTTGGGACAGTGCTCCGGGGGAGAATTAGGCAATTAAGACCAGAGAATGTGAAATTATAGTATGAATTGCACATCGAAGCGATTTTTTATAGTTTATTTATATATTTATCGGTTTATGGGTATATTATATAAATGAAGTTCTTGAAGGACGATTTGTGGAAGAAAATCTTAACATAATTTAATAGAAAATATTATCATGTTCTTATAATATAATTCATTCATTTTTAGACACTTTTTCAAATTTCTATTATATTTTTTACTATACAATTCAGTTTGTACTGAACTTAAATGGTTTTTTTTATTTCTTTGAATGTATTGAAAATTATATATTTAAAACTTTGTATTTTAAAATTATATTTATTGTAGTTGAAATTAGAGAACGAAATAATCGTACCAATTCTCAAAATCTATTTTTTTTTCTTTTGAAACAGTTATATAACACAAAAATATAAATTCCAATATCCTTATTAAAAGGATACTTCTTTAAATCTTGGATATCTAAGTAATTGCTATAAATAATGAGAGTTCTTTCATGATAATGATGTTTAAATGACATTAAGGAACAATTTCTTAAATATAGGTTAAAAGTTTTATTAGATCCGTCATACAACACTACACAATAGGGCTGTATAGGTCACATTAGGCACTTTAAGGGAAGATTCTATATTATTTACATTTAGTTGAAACACATTAAAGTAGACTATATTTAGAATGCAATTTTCTATTTCTTATCCAAAAATTAATTTATATTGAAATCATTCGAATTTCGTAAATATTTATTTTTTTAATTTAATTTATTATATCTTATTTAACGGATATTTGATAAAAAAAAATTATTGTGTTTTTAACAATAGTTGTATTTCAAATTTAATATAAATATTGCAAATTTCCCATACGGAATCGCACACCAAGTTGGTGTGATGAATATATTGCAGTGCACGAAATCGTTTATTCGGAAATGGGTTACAAATTGTGACAATTAGGCGAAACGGGGACTGACACTGAGCTGGTGGCCGACGAGAGCATCCTGGCAAACAATAACCGCAACAATGTCGAAGTTCCGCTTTTGTTCGGTCGTGTCCCGGGCCAGCAACAATTCAGAATTCCCCACACGCAGCCGAAGCCATGGAGGGCGACAATGCCGTGTAATTACATGCCAGGCATTAACCAGTGGAGCAGTGGCGGTGGCCACACAGGAGCAGGGGCGAAACCGAGGCGAAAGGAGAAGAGAATGAAAGAGTCAGCGTGTTATTTACACCTTTGTGGAAGAAATGAGGGACATAAAAGGAGCGGAGGAGGAAGAGGAGGAGCAGGGAGTAGTGTGAGAGAAATATAGATGCCATTAATTAGTCAATGCTCAGTCAATGTCTTTGGCAAATTGCTTCATTTTTTTGCTGCGTGGAGCTTTACCGCTTTTCGCAATGTCATCCGCTAATGGATGCTTGTTTTAATTTTGCAGCCACTTGTGAGTTATGGCTGGTATTATCCGGAGACATTATGAGGACTCTTCTTCTGCTAAACTGACTTTTACTCGTACTACAGAAGGGCTTAAAAAGGGAGTGATATACAAATTTATTACTGAAGGGTAATTGGTCATTTGCAGTTCATTTCACAATTGTCTTAAAGAGAAAAAACACAGACGAGACCACCAATAATTAATTATGTAGTTGGTAATATTTTAGTAAAATAAGGACATACAGAGGCCTTTGCACTTAAAAACAGAAAATTATATTGTTAATAATATCATAATATGATTGTGGAGATGTATTAAAAATTCTTTTTACAAATAATAAATAATTATCTATCTCTCTCAATGACGCAACGACCGTTGGGTCTAACCAAGTGTGTTTACTATATAGAAATAATCACCAATTAGTTCATTGAATAAAGGTTTTTGCCACTGTAAACAACCAGTCATATGTTAGCGTTTATTGAGCACTCATTTTTCATTAGAAGCTTATTTCTTTCCTAAAGGTAAAGATACCATTTTCATCTTGAGTTCATCCCAGTTTTTAGGAGTCAAACAATTAGTATCAACGATTGTAGTTGAACGACAGTTGAGGCCGGGAAAATTATTTTTTTGCAAATGAACTTATAGAAAAATATTAATCCTAAATTGATATTAGAGAAAATGAGAATCGAATTTTTTAAAAAAATCACTGTTTGTACTGGAATTGATTCTGCGATCTGGTTCGAGATTACCAATTTTTTGACGGCTTACACTCCGTTGCAAGAAGATGAATACAGTCATTTTATTGAATTCAACTATCGATATCTCTTTTATTTTCCATAATTAAAAAAATCCTTTGGCAATGGGGTTAAGGCTTTCATTGAGAGTAAAAGTATGAAAAAATTTTGGAATTGGGTTCATCACAGCTACTTCTAGAAAACAAAATCAACGCGGCGCCATTTTGGTCCCTGGAAAAACGTTGCAGAAAGTTGAATACACTCCCGTTTTTGGTGGGTTACTGATGCTTTTTTCTGGTTTTAAGTAATAGAAACTATTGATAATCTATTCCTTTTGAATTAAATAGCTTCAAAATAGTAGTATATATATTTATAGAACCGTTTTGTTTTGGATTCTTGTATTATAATTTGAATATAAACATTAACTCAATAATATCCAAATTAAAAAAAAAAATGAAAAGAAATTCATAAATGAAAAATTTCTAAAAGAGTTTAAATTTATAAAAAAACTGAATAGCTTTATTGAAACCAAATTTTATTATATTAGTTTTATAAGATATTAAAATGAATATACTTTAATGTAATCAACTTCAAGAGTATCTCTGCCAGACATCCAAGATTTCTTCCAGTTCTCCATGTCGTTATAAAACTGTTCCTTACGTTTTGAAGAGTATGACTTCCACGGTGTCCCTTCATCGAAATCAGTGATGCCTCCGACACCAACTCCTAGGACTATATAAAACTCTTGTTCATAAGGCTCCTTTTTCATTATCTCTCTTTCATAATCAGTCATTGGATCTTCAATTGAACCGGACTCATCACCAGTGAAGAATTTTGCATCTCCTAAAATTGAAATAAATTTTATTCAAATAGATTATAATTATTAATTTAATGAAATATAATAGTTCAGACTTCAGGTAGTACCTAAGTACAAAATATACTTTTATTTATAACAAAATTTAGTTTTGTTATAAGTAATTCATTTATGAAGTGGTTTTTTTTAAATAAAAAATAAAGTCTAAATTATAACATACCTGGTCGAATTTCAAGACCAAATTCGTGAAATTCATTGTCCCAATTGTCTTCAAAGTATTTCAATTCTTGAGTGATCGATCCACTCCTCTCTTCCCCTGGAACACCGGCATTCATCAGAATTTGTCTAATGGTTGTTGCCGATTTGGTGGGATTATTTTCAAATCCAATAATTCTAATCAGATCTTTGCCACTGGTATTATTTTTTGGCACAATGAGCAATTGGGGAACGATCCAATCTCCTCTGGGCAGCTTGGCTCTAATTTCAATTCTTCCGTATTTGAAACTGAAGCTGTTTTTCGTGCTGATTTGGGCAGAAACTAATGGAGCAATGATATCTTGAGAAGATACTGCTGTATATTTGCAACTCTTTGAATTTGGGACTCCAGTACAGTTCTGAACATCAAAATTCTGACGAAGTCCTCCTAAATAAGCGTCTGTAAACAGTTTTGGAGTGATTTTGATCCCAGTAGANGATTTGGGCAGAAACAAATGGAGCAATAATATCTTGAGAAGATACTGCTGTATATTTGCAACTCTTTGAATTTGGGACTCCAGTACAGTTCTGAACATCAAAATTCTGACGAAGTCCTCCTAAATAAGCGTCTGTAAACAGTTTTGGAGTGATTTTGATCCCAGTAGATGTCTTTTCAATTGCTTCATTGGAGTAGAGAACGAACTCATAATCAGGTTCTTGGGGGAACTTCCTCTCCACGGTCCATCGTTTTAAATAAGAGTCGTCTTTGAAGTCTTCCTGGAAGATGAGTTGATTGGGACAAAACTTCCATCCATTGCTGGAAGAAATTGTATTTTCACACTTTTCGGTTTCAAGAAATGTTCCAGATTCACCGTTGAACTCGAATATTTTTGGTGAAAAGATGAACGTGTTTTGCATGAACTTTGATGTTAGAATGTAATGAAGTTGTTCTCCACCTTC
>JXOV01011843.1:0-14362 GCA_001014945.1 Clogmia albipunctata
AGCGAGCTCGTCCGCCTTTTCATTTCCTATTGATTTCATAAGGTTTCGCATTTATAAAACTTATATGAAGGTCCCAGCTTCTGTATATCCGAAGGGTGTGATATTATCCCTTATAGAGTTCTTAGGCTTCTGGAGCGCAGGTTACTATAGATATTCTATTATACAACTCACTGTTTACAAAGAGAAATACTTAGTTTAAAATGCCTTTCGTCTCAATTAAGAATATTAATTAATAAAAAAGTTACGGTCTTTAAAACATTGAGCTCCATGTGAACAGTTTCAAGTGGGACGATCTAATAGTTTTAAACAAATATGTATTTCTACAAAGTAAGAAATAAAATAAAAAAGAACATGATCCATACTAAATATAATTGCAAAAAATACCCAATATCTTGACTCTCTCGCATAATTTGAAGTACTTTATTGGAATTGAAATTGTTCTCAATGATAACATACTTTGAAGTTCTTTTTTTAATACATTTGATTGATAATATTTTTAACTTTTCGCTCGACCTCATGGATTTCCGCAGCTGAGAAAGTGGAATACAATGAATTTGGAAGGAGATCATTGGCACAGTTTGCAGGCCACCGGATAGAATAAAGAGTTAATTTTTGGCTGTCATAATATTTATGACAAATAAAGCAGCATGTGGAGATATTTTAAAGCGGAATAATCGCCAGTCATTTGCAAGCCCCCGCCAAAAAATGAATTTCTCAATTAAAAGAGATCGGTGGGCACCGTTTATTGTTTGGATGCATGCACACAGGTCATTAGCGAGGCAATTTATTAATAAATACGCGAACATCGAGCCAGTCAACGCCAAAATAACTCAAATTTAATTTTCGAGCGCGCGATTTTTCTCAATGAAATTCGCGCGCCAGATTTTTTCCCAATATTTATTGTGTCACAATGTTTAAAAAATCGTCCATCTGTTAACAGCAAAGTCTTTATTTATTTGCAATGTTCACATTTCGGAAATTGAGATAAAAGAACCGAATTTCTGTGTCACATAATTAAATTCGCCACAATCTCATTTAACTGGCATTAAATTGGATCCCACGCCATCCGTTCAGCGCCACCACTCTCTTTGTCGTTCCCATTTGCCAATTCTACAATCATGTTATTAAGAATAAAATATTAATTTCCAACTTATTTTTATTATTATGTTTGCTGGAATGAAATGAAAAGAACCAAAATCTAGCGAAAATACAAGTGTTGAGTGACATTGCAAAAATTATTCGTCATTCGTTTTTTCTTATTTTATTTATTTTTAGTTATTTATTATTTAAACATTGTCAGTATGCCTAAAGAAACAAATTTTTTGCAAAACCAATCCAATTCCCATGTTTATTTACAATTTGTACATAAATATGTTGTCAAAATTAAGATAAAATTATGTACCAAACTTCTAATTTAAATTTTAATTTAATATAGCAGTATTGTTTATTTCGACGATTTGTGTTTTAATATGAACTCATGGCTAATCAAAAGCCCCACATATTACCAAAATAAAACTAATTAGAGCAATTTTGATTATCGTCATCCATTGACAACAGTCTTCCTATATTAAATAACTTTCATGCGATACATGAGTTCGCTTACTGACTTCCCTTCCAATCAAATCAAGAAACGAATCACGGCGTTACACGGCTCAAATAATAATTACTTACTCGCCTCATAGCCAAAGATGTAACGCATTCGACTGCATCCGCAATGGGTTTGGAAAAGTGAATTTATTAAATAATAATTGTTCAATATATGTTTATCTTGTAAAATTTGAAAATAATTCAATCGCCAATGACGCCTCAAAAAGGATAGCGAACCTTTTGCGAAGAACGATCTTTCAGAAAATTCTTCATGAGCACCAACCTAGGAAAGCGATAGTTTAAAGAGGGCAAATACACAGATGTTACCTTTTTCAAATTTCACTCCTTCCAATTTCGCTTTCCTATATTGTACGTTCTTCTCGAACCAGACCGGGGTAATAAAGTGCTTCGCATAANATCTTTCAGAAAATTCTTCATGAGCACCAACCTAGGAAAGCGATAGTTTAAAGAGGGCAAATACACAGATGTTACCTTTTTCAAATTTCACTCCTTCCAATTTCGCTTTCCTATATTGTACGTTCTTCTCGAACCAGACCGGGGTAATAAAGTGCTTCGCATAAAGAGTTTTATGAAGGTCATTTTCTTCGCAACCCACTTTTAAAAATTAACAAGAATTCGTTAACGAAGGATTTTGGAACAACATGCTGGTCTCTGGTGTACACTATGGCGGTGTCATCAAATCGGCAAACACATGCGAGGGGACGATTATTTTTATTTTTCCTTTTGTCTTCACTTTTTCAGTCGATTAAATAAGCGCAGGACACATGGTCAAGATTGGTGTGAATAAAAGTATACAAAAGACTGAGTTNCACAGAACGGTCCTATAAAGCGATAGGTTTGGCTCCATTAAGCGATGGATGTCTAATGTTTGTATGAGGCCGATCCGTTCCTAGGCATTTTGGCCCGATAAAGCCATATTAACCGTGGCCCTAATATGCGGCGTCCACTATATTATGAGGTGAAATAAGTATGTACCTGGGAAACGAAATTTTAAAATACACGTTTTGTCACTTGTAAATTAAATTTTACACAAAAATAACTCATCAACATGTTTAAAACATATCTTATATCTTCAATTTATAAAATACAAGACCTTTATTTTATATGTAAATTACATAAAACTGAAACATATTTTAATTCTTGAATTTCAAATTAAATTTTTTTATTGGCCCTCGTATTTATACCCAAAAGAGCATTTGTTTAAATAAATTTTTAAGTATTCTTGGTTTTAAATATTTCATCGCCAAATTCTTTATATTTTAAACCAAATTTGTTTCTTTACAGTACATGTTGTTACAATCCACTTACTGTTCAATAAGTAATATCAAGCGTTATGTTTGTTTTAGGTGATTTACAGTATGTTTTTGGTTATATATTCAACCAATTACTTTAACTTATATAAAAACCATCTGACGGGGTCGATGACATAAAATAGGAAAACAAGGAATAATATCGAATCTGGATAATTTCACCATCTCCAATAAAATCTCTTGGGATAACATTTATGATTCTGCAGAGTAATTGTGAGCAACAAAGCAAAACGACATAGTATCCGTTTTGCATAAATTGACAATTATGTCCTTTATCCTAATAAATGAGAAAATTACCTCGTTACCAAACATCCCAAAGCTTCGGTTTCAGGAGCAAATTGTCGTTCTCTGGAGACATGGAAAGTGGCTCGAATCTTCGGGACATTCCAATCGGATAAACAGCTTGTAATTTGTGCCTGACCTGTCCAATCATATCCGATCGATTGTCAAATAAATTCACAATATTTATTCTATTACAGGAATTAGTTTTAATGCAAATTGTATGTAAAGCCATAATAAACACAGATCGGACACATTTTCATTTATAGCCGCAATAAATGTTCGCAAACTGGGAGCGCAATTTCATTTAAAATATTGAAATGTTGCATAATTTATTTCCACAATAATTAAATATTAATTGGTCGCATAAATTGAAGCCGCATAATTGTGCAGGAGAGGGACAAATTGGACGTTTGATGGCAAATTGCGATTTCGTTTGTGATTTAATCAAATCATAATTTCGATTTGCACAGTTTTTGAAGATGCCGCCTTTTCGATAATCAAGTCCTTCTCCTTTGATAATATACCTATGCTTGCAATTAGCGGTTAAATTTATGCATTAATTACTTCTACATAGAATAAGCAAAGATTAATGCACGGTTTTGCAAAAGTTAATTCAAGTTCGCTGACAAATTAGCCTCAAATCTTTGGGTCTTTCTTTCTTCTTTCTCTCTCTCTCCCTCGTCGAGCCTCGACTTTAATGAGTCGCCTGATGTGTTTATTTATTGCCACTCGAAGAAATGCCATCTCTCTCTTGGATCGGAATTGAGTCAGGTTCGCAGTAATTAATGATTCGGCACCGATTGAACTCATCCAGACAGCCATTCACTATCCCAAACCGACCATGCAAAGTAAGTTTCTCTCTCCGAAGCAGCCAGACCGATTGTCTCTTATTTATGGCTGCATATGACTCTATTTTTACGACTTACACTTTAAATCAAAATCATGTTTGTACATAAACATCTATTATGTATTTTAGTTACATAAAATCAGTGTATTAATATTATGTTATGTAAACATTATTGCTTTAAAGAATTTTTTATTCTTTTTACTATCAAAGTGTGAACTCTGTGACAAATTTTCATGAAAATATATAGAAGTAAGATTTGTGTGCGAAAGGGAAAAACCTATAAAAAATACAAATCGTTGATAACTATATAGTTAAAGTAAAATTTAATTCAAATCTCTCTCAATGTTTCGCTATTGTCTGTAAATAGCTAGTAATTCATACTAAATGGTCATATTACAAACATTAAAGCTGTTCTGAACAGACCTATACTGCCCTAGTGTGCGATGATGAATTATTGTCTAATAACACTTTTATCCTTTCCCACCCAAACTCTCCTCTAATAATTCAAGGAATTACTATATCGATAGCAATAAGTTAGTTAGGGTCAGAAATTGTGATAAGCAGAGAGATTTAGGGCGGTATATGTGAAGAGGCGTATAACTGTCCACCTAATGAAACATTTTCGTGCATCTGGACAATAATTTTTATCAGATATTTTATGTGTGTATAAAGGCTGTTATCCCCGAGCGGATTCTTCACCCACCAACCAATATCCTCTATTAATATTAATTTCTTATGCTATAAAAGTAAAAAAGTTTAACTTTGTTTATAAATCTAGCTTTGGTATCTTATAAAAAAATAGATATTACTATATTTCAATTTTCCAGCAATCAATCATTTGCATACAAATAAAGCAAAAAGTATAATAATACTTATTCAAATGATTGTTTGTAAATATGATTTATTTAAAATGCACTTTCTTTTTCAGTTCCTCTGTCCATTGTGATGAACAGCGACAAGACTATGAACAGAGCACAAAGAGTGTTTTGCAGTGAGACCTGTTTGCTCCTCATCTTTAAATAATTATACCATGTTCTCTGATTCCATGGAAAATCTGAAGCAACATGCAGGCGACAGAGATAACAACGACGACAATACAAAAAGCACGGCAAAAATTGCGATCCACCTTCATCATACAGGTGAGCGATACGTGGAAGACGAGAGCGAAATATTGCAATAATGGATGAGTGGAAATGCATTTTAAAAGAGTCATGTTTATTGTTGGTCGATGCCCCAAACTGAAGCAAATGCGAGGCAGGATTGGTTCAGGGTCGAGAAAAACTGGAAAATCCGCGAAACAGAATCCATGCATCAATCGGTCAAGTGGATGGATCACAACCAATTATTAGGTAAGTTTTAAACACTTTTTATATTTGTCTATGGTTTACATCTTGAGCTTTCTTTAATTCATTTTATATCCATTATGTAGCAACATCCTTTCATTGCAAAAGTTTGTGGAACTTATGTTTTTCACCTGTTTTCGTAACAAAAGTGCATTTGATAAAGAGACTTACCTAATATTATAATAAATTCATCTTTTTCTGTTACAACCAGAATCAGGTCTAGGCCTTAAGCATAAGCTTTTGCGTTATCTGAGGATCGAATAAAAATTCCCACAACAATTCTGTCATCTTCCATAGGTCTTAATATATTATAGTAGTCAGGTTTTAGCCGCCGAAACATACACTTCTATCAAGTCCGAAGCCCAATCCCAATCCCAATTCCTCGGTGTTCTTTGGCATTCATTTTACTATAGCACCTCTAACAGAAAAATAATTCTATTGCTAAGTAGTTGCGCGTCTCATCCAAAATTAAAAAACCTGTGTGACGAACAATTACATTTGATGATTGTACAACTATGAAAAATGAAAAAGGGCTTATGGAAAATATAATAGGATAACTGCATTTTCTATATAAGTTATTTATAATAAAGAAGTCTAAAACTTCCTTTACGACCTAATATTATTAATGCTTATTGTAGGAGTTGGGTCTCTTCTCGCATAGTCCAAGCAGATGCCATAAATTTGCACCGTGATGGATCGTTCTTGTCCAATGATAATGCCATTCGCGCGAACAAAAGCGAGAATTTGCCAAATAGAATAATGGCCAATTGATACACGCAGAGGAAGCAGCAGCAGTAATGTGGAGATAGCGAGAGAGTGAGAGAGAGCACAGGTGACCGCCGTGGAATGGAGCAGCAGCAAGGGTTAATGAGGTGGCCCGTATTATTACAAGTACAAGAGACGAGGCATTAAATATTGCGAAACTGGTGAAACACCTTCCAAGAAACGAGTCTTCGTCGTCTTTCTCGTCATGTTCCTGTTGATAAATCCCAATCCCATCGTCGTCATCGTCTTAGAAATTGCCAGCTTGACCATTAAAGTGGACCTTGTGTGTCGCCACAGTGCCAATGGTCCATCAATGGCTCCATTCCAATCTCGAGCATCGACAGCAGCAGGCTTCACTTTTAATTTCCGTATTAATCGGTAATCACCCAGATAAAGGCGCACTGCCCGCCAATTATTTCGATTGTCAATGACACAACAGAGCACATCTCGGTCTGGTGGGCAGGTGCCCAGAACAACAGCATACAGGGCATATTTTAAATTTAAATTATCCGTAATTTTGCGAGTGCCACCGCAAGAAAAATTCAATTTATGCCTCATGATAAGTGTTTTGTCTTTTGTTTTTTTTTGTTGCGATCTTTCGCCATGCGTTTGATTGTTTTGCAGCATGGATTTTTAATTGAAACAAATTATCTTTATGCGCTCTCCTCACTCCTAGTAATTGCGTGCGAAAATAATTATTGCTTTGCGTTTATGTTTGTTGCCCATAAACCGAGGAAGACGCTATTTTATGGCCATCCTTTCAACGTACACTGTTAGCCACACAGATCGCGAAATTCCAGGCATTGGATATCGCCCTAATTGAATAACCCTAATCAGATGGGCATCGTTTAAGCAAACAAGGCAACGCCCCATATCCATAAACAATGATTAGGGAAGTCTCAATTATGTGTTCATATCTGCGCTTTGAATCAAAATAGAGAGCTTTCCCTTTCATTCAAACCAATCCAAGTTTTACTTTATTTACCTCAATATTTATCACTTATGTTATAATTCAGATTTGTTTTGTCATGTTTAGTAATGTTTGTAATTTTTGTTATAGATTATGCAAAATGATAATTTTTAAAATTCGCCTCCTCCTCACGTAAGCGTTTTCCCTACCTACTTTTTAATAACGATTTTGGACTGGATATATGTGCAAACGACCCGCCTTTCGGCAACCGCTCACGAGGGCAGTAAAAGCCAAACACAGTATAAGGTATGGGTACATATATACATTCATTTCCACATCATGAACTTTATAAAATGATGGTAATGAAAGAAGTACACCATTTTTTATTAATATCTTTTAATTTATAAAAATTTAATTGTTTTTTAAATTTTTTGTTATAACCTTTAACAAGCCCCTCAAGATTATAATCATATGATTTTCAAATTTTTATTTTACAGTAGGCTTTAAATTTTATGCATTTTTATTGCCTAATATTGATATTATGACACTCAATTTTGCTCTGTCAAAGTCGTTATTATAGCACAAGTGCTTTAAAGAATTCTTCAAAGCACGTGTGCTTTTTCTTTATTATTAAAGTGTGACCTCCGTAAAAGAAATCCATTAAATTAATATCGTCGTCAGTTTTGAAGGGCGTGGTTTAACTGTGATTTGTTAGTGTTAAATCAAAAATCCATATATCGGAGAATTTATGAACTACGTTTTCTTATGGTTTATCATAGAGTTCGCAACATGTATTTTTACAGAAATTCGAAGAATTTTTAAGATTTTGTGTTAATTTATTTAAAAATGCATACAATTTTATATAAAACACGGTCGATAGGCATTATCTTATCGACCTTGTTGTATAAATAACTATTAGTTTACTTCAGAACGTTATGACAATGTTAATACCGCTTCCTACGTGGAACTAAAAAATCTAGTAAAAATCTTGCATGATGAATCAACAAATTAGTACGAACATAATTTATAGAACCTCTTGTATAGTCTTGTGGTTAGCGACCTGGACTGCCTCCCCGGAGAGGTCGTGGGAATGAATCCTGGGAGGATATTTCTCAACCCGAAAACAGTATTCCAATTTGTGGATGTAACATTGCCGAATAATATTCATAGCGAATTACGAGTATAAGGTAATGACGCAAAATAGGAATAAATTGAACGGATTGACTGGTTCCTTTTTCAATCGGTCTAGGTGCTATTAATTGATTAATATTACACTGAAAAATAAACAGTCTTCAAAAGTCTGATTTCGTTGGTTGAGGTTGAGACTCCGCAGAAATTAACAGGAATTTAAAGGTGTTGTGTCCAGTGCCAGTATAATTTGAAATTTTAAAATCATTGTTGTTATTGTATTGTTTGGGGAGAGATTGGAGAGAATTGACAGAAGGAGGAATAAACGTGATTGTAGAGTAAAATTATAAATTGTGTTTTAAGTTATTTAAATTGACTATTGTGGTTAAAAACAAGTACGTTGGGCTGGGAAAGCCAGCCCGGTACAAAGGGATATTTTTATTTTTTTTTTATAAAATAAGGGTAAAAGAGTGATATTTAAAAATAGAAATATTTCTTTAGTTAAACTCAATAATACATATTCAAACGTCTTTGACGGGAGGAAGAATTTTTTGTAACTTAAATGCATATTAATTTATAGTAGTAGAAGTATAAGTTTAAGTGCTCAAAAAATTTAGACTCTGCACTTAAACTTGTAATTAAAACTCATATGCAAAATAAAATAATAAATACGCAATTAAGTTTCTTAAATGCATAAAATGTGTGATTTATTCACATAAAACTGTTTTTATAAAAATGAAAACAACTTTATCAGGACGAATTTTCCTTATTATATTGTAATTTTAATAATGCTAATTTATGAGTTTATAATGTGCCTAATACCAAAAACCGTATGTCTTTTTAAGCGAATCCAGTCACGATCCAATAAACACGATGACGGCAGAGCAGAACACGCCATAAGCACCGCCATAAAATAAACACCATCTAAACGAGGCAATTACATTAATTGTCACCCTTTTTGCATCCGTGCGGATTGGTTTTTGTTTATTTCCTCGCCGAACTACGTCATTCCAGAGTTTTAGTTTAGTCCTCAACAAAAGCCCTTTCTTTTGACCTTTTCCATTTCTTTCAAAATAATAAAAGAAAAAGCACTCGGACTTTCGCGCAAAGGCAATAAATTTCGCACACTTTTGATCCGCTGTTCCCATCATCATCACCATCAACATTGGACATTGGACATTGGCCCGGTGAATGGATCAAACAAGGACCACAGGCCACTATGCAAAGAATGTCCAAATCCGCAAAACATCACTGTCATTGTCGTATGCAAAATTAATATCATTCATATTCACGACTCTTCTTTCTCTCTGATTACCCAAGTTGTTGCATTACTCGGAAATTTCGGGGAATATCGCTCCATAAATTAAGACTGTCTTTTAGTGCCTCTTTTCGAAACAATCCCGCTTGTCGCCGGCCGCCGCCACGTCTTTTACCCGTGGGATTTCTCGGCTTCACCTTTCCCCCTTCAAGATCAAATAAGGCCAAGCCGAGCAGTCTTTCTGAATTAAGTTTAAGTTTGCGGGTGGATCTTTCAAATTTTTATATTGTAAACGGAACTAGAAGTAAGTTACTTATCGGCTCCTCTTCCATTGTCAATTGTAAAATTGCATTTAATAACTCTAATTTCAAAGTCTGAAAACTGTTGTTCTTCTTAACTTAATTTTAAAATAATTTTTTCAAAATAATGAACATACTACACACTACCGTACAAAATTATTTTCCTACTTATTAAATTGTTAATTATTCATTCAAATTTTTATAAAAGAACTTCTTTATATAAAATTAAATGCTTTTTACAAATTGATGAACTCTACAACTTATTAAATTTTAACATAAAATAGGCTTTTATCTCCAAGGAACCTGTAAATGTATGCTTTTAGATCAAGTTTATTTCTCAGGCACAAAACTTCTGTGGAAAACTCTTTGGTGTCCATTTTCAATCTGACATTTTCCATTTAAAAGGAGATTAATAGGCGTCATTAACATAATTAGCCCGACTCGTTGTTGTCGCACACAAAAGACATTGGCCATGTTTCTCTGGCCGATCTCTCACACTAATGATCACCTGGAGCTTTGTCGGTAATTTATTCGGATGCGGTGTGTAAATTTAGATCTGAAAAATTAGCCATTTCAAACAAATTCGAACTGGATTGCGGCTCAATCAAGTCGTCATTGGCCAATAAATTATATTATTACCCCCGAAAAAAAAGAAACAACTAAGATAAATTTACAAAAGGCCAAAGAGACGAGATAAAGTGGAGCTTCCGAGCTTACAGAATGGAATCGAATCAAAACGGCTAATTGCCGGCCATTTATCAGGGGGGAAGTGGAGTCCAGCGCCGGGGAATGTCTCTGTTCCGCAATCAGCGGCTCCTCAGTCGTCTCTATTCCGCGGACCCAGAGCATACATTACCGTTGTATAATGATGGGAATTAATCTCATCGACGACCGCACGAAACATCGATCAGAAACGGAAACCAAACCGCTTTTTATTCCATTTTCTGTTCTCTTATCATCATCCACCAGCTCGCAAACTGTCCCCACCAGTCTATGTGGAGGAGTCGGACAAAGTGTTGAAATAATTACAATATACATTTGGTCTTAAGACATGAAAAATGAAGAAAAAACAAATGAATCACTGTTTTGATCCTCAAAATAAAAAGCATTAAACTGTTTTGCGATTTATCAGTCTGGTCAGAGCAATAAAATCGCTGTCAACGACAAATATCTGATGCTGGGGAAGAGATATTGTCCTCAGCTACTCTTCAATAATAAATCATTAAAAAAGAATCCTCCAACACAACAGCCCTCTCAATTTATAGAAAAGGGTGGGTTAACCATTAGAATAATTAAATGCAAACCGTTTTCAAAATTTATTCCAAACTATACGTATTTGGGATAGGATAGCGCAGTTTATATAAGCGTTATCACCAAATTGGTTAGCTCGACACCATCGCAGGTTCAAGCAGTGATAGTTATTTACAAAATTCATTTTTTATTTTAACTAATAACATTTTTTTTTTTTAATATTTCTATAAATTAATTTACAAAATAATATTCCCGACCTCAGGTGTCGAACAACTAGTATCGTCAATATTATTTGTTCGACTCAGATAGGTTTTCAAGGCTTAAATGGAGCCCATAGATTTGATAAGAAAAACCGGATGTTTCTACTAGTAATTTGCTGCTGTTAGAAAATGGATACTGATGAAAGTCATGAAAGGGATGGTCTTCTTCGTAGTATGTTTGTTTTGATGGAAATAATCCGTCAATACATGGAGTCTACATAGAATCATTGCATTGGGATGCACATTATGATGTGAAATAATTTTTTGGAGAACTGCTATTCATTTGAAAAATTGGGAAATGAATAGATACGGCATACTTCGACAGCACTGCAACCGTGCTCTGGTCTTGGACCGAATCAATGATTCCTTTTTGTTGCCCATTGATTGCCCATTATTTTTATTTTTAATTTTCCTATATGCTTCTTCTCATCAAACATAAAATTGTACCAGGTCTTTAAGTTAGAGGACATTCACACAGTTTGTTCATTTTTATATAGAGTCCGGAATTTAAATATCACAAGTGCTGAATCTAAAATTATTCAAATAATTCTTTGATATCTTTGACTAAGGACCCATGTTTCTAACCATATGTTTTAAGTTAAAATGTGATTATACTAAAATACACCAAGTTGAATTTCTACAACCAAGTGTGGACTTATATTACGAAATTATTATCAGTTCGTATTATTGATCCTTATTGGCATAGCTCGTTTTTTAACGCTTAATAGAAATTATACTCTTGATAAAGTTGGAGTTTATTAAACATCATCATTATAAATAAAAAAAAATATTTTTATACAAATTCAAAATGTGACTTGTGTTGTAATCGAAATTAGATAAAAAGATTTAAAAATATCATAATTTTATGTGAAATATTTGAATTTACAATTATTCATTTCAATCCCGTTATTTATTATTGTAATATTTATTTCGAATAACTGAAAATTTCTATATAAATCAAATCTCTCCTCTCAATGTAATATTATTAGTGGACCCTTTACAATAAGCTACTCGTTCTTGAGGAGCAGTGTTTTAAAAGACATTACGATGCTTAATTCCCGACTTTGAAAAAGAATTAATTCTGGACAATAGACACTTAATTGATGATTTGCTGCTACCTGTTGAAGAAAATAAATAAATGTATGGTCTAGAAAAGAGAGATGGAGTAGTGGAATTCCCACTCTGTTCCACCTTGGAGAAGTAGAAACAGGTGAAAATAATAAATCAAAGCGGGTTCACCGAAACGAACGCCCACCCGATAATAATTTGTTGCTTTTCAGGTCTCTCTTTCTCTCGCTTAATTATGCTCCCACGGCTCGCTCGGAGGCTCCTCGAAAAGGTGAGCTGTGCTGGCCCACGGGGTAAGAGGTGTCCCAATTTCTGTCCAACATTACATTACATTGCATGACATTTCGATTAATCGCGAGCCGCAGATTTCGAAAGTCTTAATTTTTTCGGCCAAATAATCCAATTGCGAATTTTCAATGCCGATCAAAAGCCCGCTACTCTAATACGCAGCTGCCCGGGTATTCGGAGGACTGGCACAAGTCCATCAGGTTGTGTTTGAAAAATTTATCATCGCTCTCTTTGACACCAAACATGGCTTTTCACTACCTTTTCGCCACTGCCTCTGTTTTAAAACACCATCATCCCAAATTGTCAAACAGAGTACTCACTTTCGCGAAAGCCATCTTTCATTCAAAGGACTTTAAGTAAAGTAACACCAAAAATAATATCCAATAAATTTATTTCCATTAAATTAATTGCAATTTATATCATCAATACAGTAGAAATCGTTTTTCAGTTCAACTGAAAGTTTGCTTTATAAATCAATTTTATCCGAATTTCAATTTTTTAAAGAATTTTTGTCGCAATCACACACCAATCTCAGTACGTGACCAAACAAAAACGCAAAACCTTAATTGCAAATATAATCCACCTTTAGTCGAGTGGTAACGCACTCGATTGCATCCTCGGAGGACATGGTTTTAAAACCTGGGCTGGTTGGATTGATGGATCTGTTTATAACCAGTCTAGGTGCTATTAATTAACTAATAATAGACTGAAAGCATATAGTCAATAAAGTCATTGGTTAAAGTTGAGACTCTCCACGTTCCTTACAGGGATCCGTTTCCGTATACTCCTCAGATCTGTTCCCCAACTCTACAACAACAACATACATGGTAAATTTGTTCTCTCCCTTCTAGGAATGGAACGAATTCCTATTTCAGGTTATTTCAAAGATTTTTTTATTTTTAGGCTATATTATTTTACTTTTGGTAAGACAATCGAAAAATGGTTATAGTTAGAACTCATTCTTATTATTTGCATTGGAAAAACTAGGTAATTAGTTAAATTATATTTAATATATATTATATGAACGGCCCCGGTATACCAAATTTTAAAATACGCTTTTTGTCACCTGTAAATTAAATTTTACACCAAAATAACACATCAACATAAATAAAACACTAATATATTCAATTTATATAACACAAAACAATGTCAATTTCATTAAAATGAAACATTTTTCATTTCCAGAAACAATTTTGGTGTTTTTTTTATTTAGAAACACATTGTCCGCGCATCAAATCACTTCTAAAGACTTTACTTGATCATTTCATTTGGTATTTAACTAAAATAAGTTTATAATTAAATTAAAATAGGTGAAATGAATTATTCCTTAAACTGTTTGTACTTGTTTTTGTTTAGGTTATTACTGAAAAAAGTCACCGTTGTGACGTTGTGAGGCCTTAAGAAAGGCCCGAGTGTTTAATAATGCTTATCAACCTTGTTTTATACAAAATTTTTGAATAAATTAACACAAAATCTTAAAAATTCTTCAAATTTCTGGAAAAATACATGTTGCGACCTCTATGATAAACCACAAGAAAACGCAGTTCATAAGTTCTCCGATTGATGGCTTATTTTATTTTACACTAACAAATCACAGTTAAATCATGCCCTTCAAAACTGACGACCATATAAATTTAATGGATTTCTTTTACGGAGGTCACACTTTAATAATAAAAAAAAACAGAACACGTGCTTTACAGAATTCATTAAAGCACTTGTGCTATAATAACGACTTCGACAGAGCA
>JXOV01011847.1:0-12734 GCA_001014945.1 Clogmia albipunctata
CTGTAAAGTAAACCGTTACAGAACCGATTTGCGCTAAAAACAGGCTACTTTTCGATTTTTGTGCACGAAATTGCACAAAAGTTTTTTTATAGACAATAACCTCAGATTTCTTCCTTTGGTGTTATTATTTAGCTCGAGGCTGTATGAACTTTAATATTTTTGGTATTGCATTAATTATAAGCGGTGACCCAATTGCAAGGCTTGATTTATATACAAAAGGCAATTTAGAATTTTTAATGCATGTAGAACCATCTTCTTTTTTTGGAATTGGTTGAAGAAAATCTTAAACCAATAGGTTTATTAGTTATTATATAATAGTTTCTTAAATATAATGCAAAATAAATTCTGCACTAAATTGAATCGAATATTAGTGGTGCATATTATAGAAATTTTATTTGAACATTACCGAATTGTGAATCTTTCAATAATATTTATTTTTTAGAAATTTCAACTATCTCCGGAAGTAAATATATTTCCCTTTCAATATCTGTAAGGAACATTAGGAGTTTTAACCTCAATCAACGGGCTTGACTATTTGTTTTCTGTGTATTTTAAGTCAATTAATAGCACTTAGGCCCATTGTAAACGGATCCAGTCCATTCGTGTGAAAACAACATGCCCAGGATTCGATCCCATAAGAAACAATGAAAAAAACAGATTGTCAAACAATTTTTGGTGCAATTTTCAACACCCCAATTTTACAAATTTATTACAAAATACTGCGGATTTACGACCTACTGATTTACTAAAATAACCATTATTTGACATTGAAATGCATATATTTTGCTGTCTTTCTTTGGTTATTTGTGTGCTTTATATTGCAATTATACGAAAGAAGAATTAAAATCAGCTGTCACAGTAATATCTACTGATTTGAGAAATTCGAAGACAATTATATTTTCTAAAGGAAAGACTCATAAATTTGTTTTATGAAGAAGATAACTGAAGTTATTGTATTAAATACTAATAAAAATCGAAATACATCTTGTTCATGATAAAACCTTTTTTTTATAAAACTTAAATATAAGCGCAAGGGCAAGAATAAGACTCCGAATTAAATTTTTAAATAAACTTATTTAAACTAATTCACTATTAAATTGGTGAATAATGACAAATGTATTTTCCCAAATAATTTGTGTATTTACAAATTATGATAGTAGTAAACAATATGATCAAATGAATTGACTTCAAGTTATTCTACTCTGAATGAAGTCCTAGAAATATCCACAAATAATTTTAATACAATTCTATTGAAAAAAGTTTACACTTTAGTAGCCAATGCTTCCTCTAGAAATTGTTTTATAATCGTACAGTGTTGAATAAAGTATAATTCAATACCCGCAGACAATTACAAATTGTGTGAATACACAAAATTAGTACTTTGTACCAAAATTCAACTTCTAAAAATTTTAATTTTTTATCTTAGTAGTTTAGAATGAAAATATATTTTGACATTTATCATACTTTTACAATAAAGTAGACTTTGACTTATTAATTAATTAAATTTTTTTCAGTAAATGACAAAAAGAAATATTTGTCTTAAATGTTGGTTCTGGCTTTTAAATGTGGTTCAAATGATAAGTGCTATAACAGAAACGTCAGTGATACAGTGCAAGGTTGTCCTGATATTTTGAAAAATTTAGCCCAANTAGACTTTGACTTATTAATTAATTAAATTTTTTTCAGTAAATGACAAAAAGAAATATTTGTCTTAAATGTTGGTTCTGGCTTTTAAATGTGGTTCAAATGATAAGTGCTATAACAGAAACGTCAGTGATACAGTGCAAGGTTGTCCTGATATTTTGAAAAATTTAGACCAAATGTTCTATTCGCTTGACATGTACTTCCCTTAATTGTATGTGTTTAGACTTTAATTTAATACTGGGTTGTCTTCTTATTCTTTACTTCATATTTCGCGGAAAAATAGCAAATAAATATGCGATTTGTTTAAAATTTCGTAAAAAACTGCTTGGAGAAACATACAATTAAAAACCCGTATCTAATAGAACTCTACTTGAGTTTAATTATTGTTCATTTTTCTCACTCGTTGTTTGAATAACTATAAAAACATCCATTATTTAAACAAAATATTTATAAAAGTGTATGATTATTTCCTGTATATAATAAAAAGATTGTAAATTCTCAATTAGTGCTACTCGTAGTATTTTTGTAACAAACGAAGATTAGTTGCTTTACTCACACTAAGAATGATTTAAAATAACATTTCTATAAAAAATGACGGTTTTAGACAGTATCCTCAATTAATGAATATCAGTTATCGGTTTCGAGTTATCATTCCAGCCCTGATCAGCCGGTATTTTTCTTTTGAATTTAATTACACTAACAACATTCCGTGATTAGGTTATCATAGTTTGAATGGAATGAATAGAATCGAAAAGACAAACCGGATCTTTCTAATACTAGTGATTTGTAACTGTTCATTGAACGGATACAGATGAAAGTGTCAAATGGATGGTCTTCTTCATAGTATGTGTGTTCTATTTCGGTGGCAAAACCTATCAATAAATAGGATGAATTATGCTGCTAATCACATCGTAATAAATAATGATTCAAAGATATGATATCCAATTGTCAATTGTGAAAAATTGGCAAATGAATAGATTGGGCATTTGTTAACATTGATTACGTAAAACCAAATGGTTAGACCTAGACCGGTAACGGTTATTGAGTCTAGAAGAAGACATCGGCTTGAATTTTTTTCCAAATAATGTTTTAAGATTCGATTTATGTGTTAATAATTTGTGTTTCATTCCCAACAGTAACATAGGACACTTTCAAAAACTTTGTCCAATATTATTTCACATCGAAAACTGGATTTGTAAACTATTTTTCTATGAGATGGTGTGCTCTTCAACAATTAACAAGTTCATTCAAAAGATATTGGAACTCGATTAGGAAGGTTCGAAATAGGATATTAGGAATCTGGATAGGAATTTTTCAATGTAGACGAAATTAGAAAGAAAGGATAAAGAGGTTATTAGCAAATCGTAGCCTGGTAACTGAAACCGGAATTCGACATCGGGACCTCCTGTACTAACTCGACTGCAAGGCTTTATGTGGTAATTATGGTTTCATGTAAAATTATAACTGCAATTTCAGTATTTCCAGTAATAAAAATAACTCCAAAACAAACATAATTTCGAAGATTAAATATCAAATTAAGTCATTAATTTAACCACTAATTAATGTGTGGAATTGTAATTCGATTGGTAATCGAAACATGGTTGAACAAAATCAAGGAAGATTCTTGAATTAGAACTTTTAGTTTAGGTCTAGAGTCTAGACGGTTGTAGAGTAATAATAACATGTATCTAGAATATTAGATAAAATTCCCCTTTAATCACCTGAGTAAAGAGCTTATTGTAACCACTTTGATAGGCGGCGTATCCGATACCGAGTCCCAGGCGAGACTCGCGGTGCCCCCCTGACGGGGCGGCTTCGGACGAGGCTCGTTGAACCATGGGCCGTTCAGCCCTGTAGTCTTCTTCGAACCCGGATATCTTGTTGTCTTAACCAAAAACCGCCGCGCCACGAGGAGTTGTTCTCCTTTCTCCCGCCTATCCACTCTCCTAGCCTTGGACCGTCTCGACGAAGACGACGACGACGACGTGGACTTGGAGTCACAGCCACGAGACTCTGTGTCCCACCTTCCGCACGTCGCTTTTGTTCTAATCACTTTCTCTTTCTTTTCACTATGCTATTCACTGGCAGCAGCACTCATTTAAGCAATTGATGCGCATTACAATAACAACACCTAATTTCCATTTCCGTTTTGTCCACACACCACCAGCACCAGAGCACTAGCACTTTGCTTCTTATTCCTTCTTCACTAATTCCTCTTCTTCTTCTTTATGTTCTCTTCTGTTTTATTCCAATTTTTGTTCCTTATATTTATATATTCATTATTATTTTAGGGAATCGGTGTTCTATACAAAATTAATGGTCAGAAATTACTGTAAATGGTCACGAGTTTCTCCAACCCCAGTGACCATGGGCCAACTCTTGTGATGCACTCTTTTACTGTACACACTCATTCCTTTAGTCAAACTTACACACATTCATACAGCACACTAGTCTAGAGAATAATAATATAAAGTAAAGCTATAGTGAGAGAGTAAAGTTTTGGAGGGCATTGAGCTAGTGTCCAATTTGATTTGGAGCGCGCCTCAGACGCTCGTCCTTGTCCATATCCTATTCAAGCGCAGAGTAGACGGGTGTCTGGTCATAAATAATGCCAATGGGAACAATAAATGGCAGCCAGTGGAACCACACATTAAGACGTCCCGTCCTTCTCCAGTGTGTGCCGCCGAGGAGATAGAAAAAATCAATTATTTTGCTGCATTGAAACACTAAAGCACACACAAAAAAGGAAACAACAACAACAAAAACAATGGAATAGCGCACACAGCATGTAACTGGGTCCCTTCTTTTCGCGGAACTGTATTAATATTTGCGGTAGCAGCCCAGAGCAGCCAATTGGCAAAGTCACGAAAACGATAATTATGTACAGGCATCATATTATGACAATCGTCACCATAAATCAAGTAGGCATTGGCGTTTCTTCACTCAATTGTTTTTAATGTCAAAAATTGATTATTTCTTTTCGATTTTTGCACTATTTTCCTGGTTTATAGCAATATTTTGACAACTTTTCCTATCCACAAACACCTCCACTTCCCACACCCATTTCTCAAATGCCTTTCATCTCTCTGTCGATTCATCCCCACTGACAGTAGAACAGAACCGATTTTTATTTATTTACCTAACAACCAACTGTTTTAGCACGATTAAAAGAGGAAGGCTTCCACATTTCGCGAATTTTAATAGCTTTTCGGGCAAACATTAAAGCGCACAATGAATTTTTAGTGGAAACACAATAACACACCAAAAGGAAAAAAGATTGTAACGAAAGAACGTGGGTTGAATTCGATGGGCGAAGAATGGAGTAGGCGCCTGTTTTTTTGTTTGGAAACTCGCTTTAAAATGCCCCCCATAAAATGGTTATTAGAGCACTAAATCCAAGTCTAAACAGACTCTATGGGCATTCATTTCCTTGATATTGGCCCCAATTAACACCTCACAACAATCCAGCTAATCCAAATACAATAATTTGCACTTTTCTCCACACACACACACGCATACACTCGCAACACAACATCATTCTATATCATTTTAGAACACGGACCAGCTTTTGCCAATTAAACACCAGCTCCTGCCCGTTCTACACCATTTTGCATCGCACAACAATTGCACTGTTTCGACAGCCCCCCGACACAAGACTCAGAAATTAAACGGGAAAAATTTCTGTCTGCGATTTTTCTTGTTTTCACTCGTTTTTCACTCTGTGCTTTTCCTGTTTACGTGAGTGTGTGCGTAAGTGGGAAAGGGACGGCCTACTTCAATTTGCTGTGTGAAAGCACCTAGGAAAATCCACATTACGCGTCTGGCAGGAAGGCATAATGCGAGGGAAAGCAGAGAAAAACCGTGTTTGCCATGGAAATTGTGTTGTTGGTACGAGAACTGGAAAAAACTTGCAGAGGCTAATTTGGGAAATGGCGCAGGCGTATGGTATGTTACAGTTCGAGGAAATGAAACTGGAATTGTTGGAACGATAACCGGACAGTGATGACTGAGTAGTTGGAAAATATCTTTTCTGGTTTATTATTTTATTTAATTTTGCAAAATTATAATATTTTATTATTATGATATATTTTCAGCTCTTTGTAATTAAAAAAAGTTGTTTCTATAATTTGTAATGAATATTTAGAAGTGGAGGCGGTTGGTTGGGAAGATAACCTTCATATACCCATTTACCATTAGCGCAAAATAAAGAAGGAATTTTATATTTTAAAGTTAATTTATGCGATAGTACTTTTAATAAACTTTTAGCAATCTGGTGTATTTACAATTATGTATTTTACGGTGACATTTTCTTCACAATACATAGAATAGCAGTTAGGTTCTTGTTCAAATGTTCACTATAAACGATGGATTAAATAGTTATTTGTGCTACAAGGATGGAAAGCCAACTGTTTTTAACCAGTGAAACGAGTGTGAAACATTCGAGTCGAAGGCGAGTGTTTCCGAGTTAAAAAAGATGACTTTACACCCGAGCAGGACATAATGTTTTTTGCACTCCACTCATGAGCACTGTAATGCTTTTAATTTCACATTAAATTTCTTTATTTACAAGAAATTGTAAAATTGACCAACTACTTGGTCATAAGGCAAATACCTCTTTTATTGTGACATGGAATATTTGATTGCTTTAATTTATGGAAAATAAATTTCTATTTAAAGCAATATAAAGCTATTACTATAATTTACTTACATTACAGATAATTACAGATGTCTGATATCTACATAATGTACTAAAAATCGAACAAAAATAGCCAAATTATTTGCAAATGGCTGTTGGTACGATAAATATTAAAATTTTAAAACAGGAAACGTTAATTAATTTGCAACATAATCTCGGTCCTATGGCATAGCCGTGACCAATATTTTGTGTAGTTCAAGGGCAACAATGTCGACCAAATTTTGACTATGACTTTTTTTTGCACTATTGAAATAAATATTCAAAATTTTCATTTTAATATGAAAATTTCGTTGTGAGTTGTTGTTGCTCAATTTGAAAAAAAAAACCGTTTTAAACGGTTTTATTATTAATTATCGATAACTGGTATTTTTTTCAGAATTACACAAAATAGCGTTCAATACACATGTGAAATAAGTTACTCATTTACCATGTAGGTAAATGACTACTATTTGACTACTTGTAATAATAATATTTATTAACGCCCCTCGGGCGTTGTATTTTATTAATTGTATCGAAATATACTCAAACTGTTTCGGAGAAGGACATTATCTCTTTAACAATGTAAAAATATATTTCTTATGCGCAAGGAAATCATTAAAGATTACAAACATTTCTATCATAACCGAATTGTAGAAAAGGGACGAGAAAAAATGGTTGGTTTGGATTGAGGCGAATTTATTTATAGGTTTGTGTCTTCATTTGTTAAAAGTGTATAAAGTCTTGTGAGAACCACCATCGATAAGCGTTATTGAAAACAGATTTTCTTTAAAACAAACTCGCTACACTTAAATTATATTTGACATTAACAATATATTATTTTATCGTTTGTAAGGCTATGAACAACTATGTTTGATATAAAAATT
The DNA here is from genome assembly GCA_001014945.1 of Clogmia albipunctata. NCBI lineage: Eukaryota > Metazoa > Arthropoda > Insecta > Diptera > Psychodidae > Clogmia > Clogmia albipunctata. Next base: position 7,204 of record JXOV01011847.1, read on the forward strand.
TAATTATAACCTTTGTAGTCGATTTGGTATATTAACATATTTCCAGAAAATTCTGGGTTTGAGTCCCGGTCCTAGTTACCAGGCTACGGTTTTTTATAACCTCTTTATCCTTTCTTTTTAATTTCGTTTACAATTCTGCATTTGAAAAATTCCTATCCAAATTCTTAATACTCGTATCCTATTTAGAACCTTCCTAATCGAGTTTCAATATCTTTTGAATGAACTAGTTAATTATTGAAGAGAATGGAACACATCATTTCATAGAAAAATAAAACACAAATCCAGTTTTCGTTGTGAAATAATATTAGAAACACAAACAGATCTTGCTTTGAAATTGCCCTATATCCCCATGTTAGGATGAAAGGGAAGCCAAAAATGAGATTTAATTATTAATTATAGTACACAAATCAGAATTTCATTTTAACGTGAATATCTATTATAAATCTATTTAAACAAAATCTAAGATTTTCAAAATCCTGTGTTTTTAAAGACGAAATTTCAATTTTAAATATTTTTGTAAACAAATAATAAACGGTATAATCAGGATATATTGATTTCGAAGGGAAGTCGAAAATTCGTCATACAAAGCATATTGAATAATATAATTAAAAAATAAAAACATTATTCCTTTTTAATTCGAAACGTATACATAAAAATAATAATAAAAAGAAATAAATCAAAATAATTATTTTCCATAATATTTACACCACAAATCACTTACAAAAGTCATGTCAGTCACTATAATCGGACACAATTTCTTAAAATTCTGTGACGATTTCTTTAAAATCTATCTTTCTGCCTTTTACGAGGGCGGATTGAAAGTCTCCTTAATGAATAAGAAAACGCACTTATTGTTTTTGGTTTTACTTCTCAATATAGTCTTCTTGGAGTTTTATATACAGTGTGAATTGAGGTTACAGTCGCACCCGTTTATTCTTGATATCATTGGAACCAATAGAAGCTGGATCGTCAAATTTACACACAGTATATCTCTTTATAGATTACAACTTTAGGTCTGCAGATTTGCAAATAGTTAAATCAATTTTGCGAAATTGCGAAAAAACGAAAATGCCGAATAGGTTAGCGTTATAGACGCACCCCCCTTTTCTTCGTTATGTGGAATTATATAAACAATCTATTAATGGGGATAGTTAGACAATTTGAAATATACACAAAATTGTGAAAACTTGGATCGCGATGTCGTAGTAGGCCGGCAGTAGCTCATATTAAAAGTCTTAAAACCCTGATTTAGAAAAATGAGAAAATAGTATAAAATTTTTTTGAATTCAAGTAATGACGGATATTGAAAATTTAGTTATTTATTTAGTATTGTAGATGATAATATGGGAACAATAGGACAGCTAATAAAGTCACAGTTACGGGTAATATTTTCTGATATAGCGGGTTTTTAGGCTATTACGCGACGTAGCTATGAAACGACTCGACTTATTTTAGCCAAACCATAATTAAATAAAGAAAATTAAATTCCCTACAAACTATCTATATATAGTTTTTGAATTGCACTCCTGAGTTCTAGTCATTTTGGCACTAAAGATAATAATCAATTTGCTCAATTTCTGCTGAAATTTTTGAGTAAATTCATAGTCGAAATGTCTATAGTCTCAACTATCTGGAACACTTTTAATTTGGGGCCTACTTATGCGAAGTTCTGTATTTTTGCACTTTATCCTCCATAGGAACAGTTTTTGGCGCACTTGGATATGGTATACAAAACTACAAATTATAGAAACTTCTAATTAAAAATATGAAACTCTAAGAAGACTATGTTCAGAAATAAAACTTAAACACGTGTGTTTTCTTGTTCATTACGGAAACTTTTCAATCTACCCTCGCAAACCAAACTTCGGTTTGTTATTAATAATAAAAAGCGATTGGTCACTATTAAATGAGTCATATTAAACGGTTTCTTCTGTATCAAATTAAGACGAGACACATGACACTTATTATAAGCAATCAGGTATTTTTCTGGTTTATTTGTATGAAACCATGCCCCATTTTGCTCAAGTCTATTAAAGAATTAACTTAATTACAACTACGTTTATTATAGTGCTTTGTTGTAATTTTAGATATAGATTGCTTCCATCTTTTTTTTCTCTTAAATACCCATTCACCATTTGTTTCACCATATTTTTTTCTGGGATTTATTTGCGTGGAATTCTGTAATTTATATTAGATTAACTAGAGATATATGATATAGTTTTGATTTTAATTTAATATAAATAATATTTTTAAAATAAACAATTTGAAAGCCTTTGTTTTAAAGGAATTCCGGGGAAAAACAATCGAAGACGTCCCAAATCCCTAATGAAAAATGGTTTTCATTCTCTTAATTTCACCGAAATCAGGTCAGTGGTAATCCTTTCCGTTCTCTTTACTGTCTGTGTCCTTACCCTTCGATTGTTCCGCATAAAAGGCGGTTTGTAGGTGGTGTTGTGCCGCTGATGGTGAGGTCGTCGAAAATGGGCCATTGCTCCCTTTCTTCCGTCTCTGCTCTACTCAAAATTGCACTCAATCTCACAATCACGTTTTCCTTCTCTCTAAATTAATTCTGGTGATCATCTCTTCTTCTCTTCCTCTCTTTTCATTTTCCACTTGTTATTCAGAAAATTATCACACTTTTCATTCATTTATTACCACTAATTTCATCTCAATCTGGAGATTTTTTGCACTTTCAAGCACTGGACGAAAAACTCTTTCACGTGGTTATGTTTTGATCCAATTTAAACGATTAATATGCAATTTATTTTGCAATTTTCCGACAGATCGACACAAAATTGTTCCCAATTCAACGAGCGGTTAAAAATAAACCATCTCTGTTTTTCTCAATCACGCTCTTTCACTGTGATCGAGCAAATTTTTAGCACTGCGCCTTCGAGTCGGGATAAACCGATTTCATACAAATAAATTGATCAAAATATGTTTAAACAATTCTGTTCAATAAATCTTAGTGACTGAAAATTTCCTAAATTAAAAAGTATGCGACTTTTCTTAATCTATTTATAAGCACTGTTTAGATTAGACCGGTGAGCCACATAAATATTACAGGTAAAAAGAATTAATTTGATTTTATAGTAATTAAACCTGTCTAATAATGATCTTAATCAATACAGACTTCCAAAAATAAAATCCTAAAAACATATTTATCCTACAATTATTTTTTGTATTTAAAGTTTTCTAAATTGGGTCAGCAGGAGCCTATCCTCAAAATATAATTGGTCATTTAATTTTTTAAAATACTGGATCTACATCATAGTCTTTTTTCAACAAACAAATTGAAACTTCCCTAAGACCTAACTGATTTGTGCTATTAAGAAATTTTTTAAAGGAAATATTATTTCTTTAAAGTTGAATATTGAATATAATACGAATTCGTATTATTATAATAATACGAATATTATTGCAAAACTCTAAATTTATTACAAAAATTGATTACTTATATAATTTAGAATAAGGTATTTACATAATGATTTCCGTCATTGAAAAACTAATGAAATTTTTTTATTGATTTAAAGCAGCTTAAATGGCTTAAGTGAATCTAAAATTTGGTATTAAGAATTTAGTAAATAGATTTTTAAAATTAATTCTGTAAACAAGTGTTAAATAACTCTCTATTTATTTTATTCAAATTAAAAGCGAAATAAAAATAATGTTAATGCTTATACCGAGTAAAAATTTAATCTAATTCATTATAATAAAATTATTTAGGTCAAATTAAAGATAATTATTATTTCCAGAAATGGTATTTTCATTAATTTAATCAAATTATTTTAAATAACTTCCTCATTTTGATTTCATCAACGATTTTTACTATTTAACCACGCGTCAGCACATCATCATGAGTATAAATTGTTTTTCCTACTGGCCGCTAGATGGCCGATTTTCATGCTTGACCATTTTTTCAAAGAAATTGCTTGTATATTATTATTTATTTCAGAAGTACATAATATAGGGGCATTTATATAGATCCTGATTTTATTTCTTATTATAATAATTATAACTTATTTATTTCTTTTCACGCGGTATCAAAAGGAGTAAATAGTATTTTTTATTGTTATGATAGTCTAAAGACTAATCATGTTTCACATATTTATCGATTTACTTATCTCATCAAGCAATATTTCTTAGCTTCGTTTATTTTTATTCCTTCCATCATTTTCATTATAAGCCAAATTTATTATTTTTTTAAAAAACCTAAACTGAAGTGGTTTAAAATGCGATAAATACGCATATATTTGTAATATATTAGTATGAAATCGATCTTATTTTGGGACTAATTCGGTAACGATATTATTTAATTCCATTTTCTTTTTTAGATTTTTAGACACACAAATTTGTTTTGTGAACAATTATTATTCTGGCTCTTAATACATTTATTTTTGATGATTCAGACTAGGGATGTTGCGAAAAATCGCATCCGCAAGCATGAACATCCGCTTCCGCAAGAATTCGGTGCGGATGTTTTAAGGATGCGGATGTCTAACAAAGCTATACATTTTGACCAATTCAGAGAAAAAATTTCACTTGGTTTCCAGATCGGACAAATAAGAAATACTACTTTTCATAAAATATAATAAAATAACATTTATATTTGATTAGAAAATTATTTGTATTGATTTTTCAACAAAAAAAAGGTTTTTTATTATGATTTTTATATAAAATTTAAAACATTCGCATTCGCGGATCTGAAAAAATCGGTATCCGCAACATCCCTAATTTTGACTATTCAAACCATAAGAAAAATCCCTAACAAGAAGACTTTGAATTTCTATTTCAAGATAAATTAACCCTGATTTCCATTTGTAATTCAGGGTTATTTATTTCTAAACTTATCTTGAAATAGAAAGCAATTGAAACTAGTTGAATTGAAAAAATAGTACTTCTCTGTAGATAAACCAAACATTACTAATAATAAAAACAACCTTCAGTTCACACATTTCTTACATTAATAACCGTTATTTATTTAAATAACTATTATATTTACTATATTTTTATTGAAACATAATTATTTTTGGTGTAATTATAAAGAACTAAAGTATTATTATATTACCATTAGAACCTCCCCTGAAAAGAGGCTAGGCCTATACTGCCCTAGCGTGCGGTGGCGAATGGAGGGCCTAATATATATAACAATAGGACCAGAACATGTGATAGGAAGAGAGAGATAGGGTGTAGGGCTGTCCACCATACACCTAGCGGCACGTTTTCGTATTTACAAGGTTCTTCGCCCACAAAACAATAACCAATTACTATCTGGTAATTTTAAATNCGTGCGGTGGCGAATGGAGGGCCTAATATATATAACAATAGGACCAGAACATGTGATAGGAAGAGAGAGATAGGGTGTAGGGCTGTCCACCATACACCTAGCGGCACGTTTTCGTATTTACAAGGTTCTTCGCCCACAAAACAATAACCAATTACTATCTGGTAATTTTAAATAGTGAAACATTCGTTTTCTAATTATAAAGTAATAAATAAATTTTACATTATTCGAAGGTATAATATTAATA
>JXOV01011855.1:0-13194 GCA_001014945.1 Clogmia albipunctata
GCACAATCCAAACTATTTATTATTATTATGTATTTTATAATAGAAATGTCAATGTCAAAAAGTAGACAATTAATAAGCAATCACAGGTAAAGAACCGTATATTTAATAACGCTTATTGATAGTGATTTATACACAACTTTATGCATTTACAAATAAAAGTAAAATTTATTGTTCTAAGGAATATAGAATGCATTAATTAAAAAGTTCAGTTATAACATTTTAAAGACACCTGAATACAAAAGGACTTCTATACATTTTTATGCATTTTAGATTTGTTATTAATAAAGAAGAAGTATCAGTGTCTTCAAGTGTCTAAACCCCAACAAATATTAACTTACCTAAATTTTTTATTGAAAAGACATTCTAAAATATTTCATATTGCAAGTAATAAAGTTTTGGCTTGATGTGGGAGTACTAAATTAATACGATTAATAAAAATATCATTTCACATTTGAAGATTGTATATTAATTTATGCATAAATAAAGATATTTCTATTTAGAATTATTAACCTTTTGATTATTTAATTTGTAGAAATTGAATTCAATATATAAAATGCTAATCACTTAAGAAACCCTGGGAAGATTTAGGACCATATCACTGGCGTTTCCACTCCACCCTTTGTGGAAATGTGGTGTGAGTAATTGGGAAGATGTGTGATTAAATTGAACTGATAAAAATACATACATATACATATTACATGATAAATAAAACATGACTATTTATTCTGTATCCATTTGCCGTAGTTCCTTTTCGATTTATTCCCTCAAATTAATTCTATCTTGTCCTTTGGCTGTCCATTCCACCCACTCCACACTGTCAGAGGTGTTTAGGAGGAGACGGGGCAGGATGAGGGTGATGATTTGAGTACATTAAGACTGAGCTGGACGTAGAAAGTATCTAATAGTAGAGTATTCAAGCGAAAGAGAAGGGAATCCGTCAATGTTTCGCCAAATGGTCAGAATATGGAAATTTAAGGGAGATAATTTTTGCAAATCAAATGCCCCATTATTTATGTTTTAGCGGTCGGTGCGCAAAAGGGAGTAAAGAGAGAGTTCCTCTCAGAAGACGCCAATTTTCTGCCAATTTGAGAATTGAATGGCGATGAGTTGACTTTTTTGTGGTGACAAGATAATGGGGAATCGTCTCAGAGTTAAGCTGAAACAGTTGAGGTGCAACGACTGGAAAATTCGTCTCCAAAGTGGTTCCGCCAGTCACTTAATTAGGTCCCGGCAAATGCTCGAAATCGCGATAATTTGAAACATTTGAGAATATTAAATAGGCGATTTTTATTATGATTCGCTTTATGTGTTAACCGTTAAAAGCCCTTTTTATGCCCGGGGTAGTTTTTATTAGACACATTTACATTTCCAATTCCTTTAAGAGGGGTGTTTAATTTTATGTCAAATAAATATATACAGGAATCAGGACACATCACTCTTCAACGGTTCTTGACATTTTGAAGCTCACAGTGGTTTAAGATTTTGAAGTTTATGTTAAACAACAAAATTTTCTTATTTAAGGGTTTTAAAATAAAAACTTGGGCCAGGGTGGTCCAATTAAGAGTACGTCGTCACAGAATTCAACTAAATGGGACTGGGTTTAAATTAACAAAACAAATAATATTCCCGGCCTCAGCTGTCGAACAATTACTATCCTTTCAAAGCTTGGGTGGAGTGCATAGAATCGAAGAGCGAAATCAAAAAATGGATACTGATGAAAGGGATAATCTTCTTCTAGGTACGTGTGATCTGATGGCAAAAACTTGATTATTGTTATAATAATAATCAAATTTGTACAGAATTGAGGTGTGGGAAAAGTGAGCAACTAATGTCGACAACATTATTTGCTCGACTCAAGAGAGGTTTCCAAAGCTTGTGCATAGAATCGAAGAAATATACCGGAGCTTTCTAATACTAGTAATTTGGTGCTATCAAATGAATGGATACAGATGTAAATTATGAAAGGGGTGATTCTCTTCGTAGTTCTGTTTCGATTGCAAAATCTGTCAATGCATAGGCCTTATATGGAATCATTTGTTCATCGTGCTAATCACATCATCACAAACAATGATTTGAAGACATGATATTAAATTGTCAATTGGCAAATGAAAACAAAACTTGATTGAAAACTTTGATTGCGTAAAACTGATTAGTTAGTTCCAGTTGATGTGTCGTCGCAATAAAAAAATCAAAGTTATTAATATAACAAGGTCGATAAGTGATGAAATGGTAAACCAATATTTTTTTTAATTATTTTTTTATTATAACATAAAACAAACAAAATTTTGTCACAAATCTTACCCTAGTTTTATTTTTTGGCAGACAGAATCGTAATAAAATAAAATTATGTTCAAAATGTTTCAAAACACATGATTCTATAAAAAAAAAAAATTAAAATAAGAAATTAAAAAATAGAATGTCCGAATCCGTCCTATTGTGCACTATTTTTCGAAGCTAATACAATTCCTCGCTTCCTCAGTCACTTTGTTCAACAGATTTCTCATTAACGATGACCAAAGTCTGTCAGTGTGGCCTGGGAGATGGGGGTGGTGGTGATTTGGGAGACGGGGTTGTCCTCTGACTTTGTCAAGTGTCATCAAAAGAGACTCCTTAAACATCTCCTCCGGTTCAGGAAGTGGAGAGAATGGTCGTCAGGGAAAGAGAAAGTCGTCATGCAAATAGGATCTCACTTTGGTCAGGAAGTCCTTTGTTTTAGGCCATCATCAAATTGTCATTCTTTGGCCAAGCCAGGGGTGGAAATTAATTGACTCTCTCTCTCTTTGATTTAGAAAAGAAATTAGCAAATTCTAATCGAAATCAGTGTAAATCTGAAAGAGTTTCTTTTTGTTTGCCAATATGAGGGACACGATTATGGGGTGGGATAAAAGTCAACTGGTCGAGAATAGATGGGACTGAATGGAAGGCTGAACAGCTCAAGTGGAATAAAACGAACCAAGAAATAATGTCCAACAATGGAATGAATTCAAAGATGAAAGACCACATTGCTTTCACCACTTTTAGTTTTCTTTTTCTTTAAAGAAAGGAAAGTAACAAATTGAAAATTTATTTAACATGGGGGTAAATTGTGGCTTGTCTGAGAATAGTGCTGGGGGTGAGGGTGAGAATTAGAGGCAATGGAGAAAGGAATAAGTATTTTATAGCTCGACTTTGTCCCCATTCCGATTCCAGGACGTAAAAGGAGGCACTTATTCACTTTATTTTGAGACTTTTTGCCTCTTGAGCCAACTGTTGAATATGGATTCAACAGCTAAAGGGGGAGAGACAGATTGAATCCTTGGCTAGAGAAAAGGAGAGACGGTGGAGAAGAAGTGAGAGCGATCGGGCAGATTGCAAACGGCAATTGAATTGATTTCCCATTTAATGGACTTTTATGTCAATTTCTGTATTGAGTGTGTTAAACGAATGCTAGACGACACTGGTGTGGAGAAGCTCAGGGATTTTTACAACATTTTACTAAGAAGTTACTCATTTGGAATTAACAATACCCCATGAACATTTAGTGTACATTTTAGAACAATATTGTAGTCTTAATAAAAAAAAACCTTGCTTTACATTTGGTGCCACACAATTTGTTGAGATATAATCAAATTGGTGTTTTTTATGCAATTTTAGCACTGAACTTTTCATTACAATGGACTAATAAAAAGATATATCTCGCATTTCTATTTAATAACGAATTAATTTACAATTAAACATAATCAAATTTAGTAACTATTATAATACAACTTTGTTTTTGTTGCATAAAATTGATATTATTGCACTACAATCTGATCTGTCAAAGTCGTTTTTATAGCAAACCAATTATTTAAAGCACTAGTGCTTTTTTATTGTTAAAGTGTGACTTCCGTGAAAGAAGTTCATCAAATTAATTTGGAAATCAATTTCGTTGTACATGGTTTAACACTTTTAACAGGTGGTTTTAAAATAAGGATGGTTATTTATTGAAACACGTATATCGGACACCTCTATGAATCACGACTACTTAAACTGTGTGTAAGTGAGAGATACATGATATAATCTTCGAAAGTGTGTGAAACAAAAATTATAAATTTGAATTCAAAGAAACGATGAGTTTTTTTCGAATTTAGTATTAATTTATTTGATAATGCATAGTTTTTTTTATATAATTCTGTTGAAAAATGTTTACATTTTAGCAGCCAATGGTTCCTCTAGAAATTGTTTTATAATCGAACAGTGTTGAATAAAGTATAATTCAATACCCGCAGATAATTACAAATCGTGTAAATACACGAAATTAGTACTTTGAACCAAAATTCAACTATTAAAAATTATAATTTTTATTTTAATAGACGTAGAATGAAAATATATTTTGACGTTTTTCATGACTATGATTTATTAATTAATTTAAATTTGTTCACATTAAATGACAAAAAGTAAAGTTCTTCTTGAATGTTGATTATGGCTTTTAAATGTGGTTTAAATGATTAGTGCTATAACGGGCATATCAGTGATACAGTGCATGGTGCAATGTTGTTGTGATATTTTGAAAAATTGATACCAACAGTTTTATTCGCGGAAAAAACGCTAATAAATATCCGAATTGTATAAAATTTTGTAAAATACTGGTTGGAAGAACACATAATTAAACACTCGTATCTATAAGAACTCTCCTCGAGTTTAATTATGGTTCATTTTTTCTACACGTTGTTTAAATAACTATTATAAATCTCGATCGATTAGAACTATTATGACATTGGTCTTCTTTTAGGACCACAGTCTTGACTCTTAAAATATTTCGATTAACCGTATGATTCCATTGCTGCTGCTTAGACTGCTCAATAATTTTTGTAAGAGAAAAGGCATCTGAAATGCAGCAACAATAAATCTGCAACTTCAAAATGTCGAGTGAGTTCTAATTACCGCGTGGTTTTGTTGGATAACAATTGCTTATTTCCTTTGAATAACAAAGAGTATAAAAATACATTGATTCAGTTCGAAATATCATGAGATTTTGAAGGGACCTCGTGATAACTTTGAATTATCGAGATTCACGTGTATTATAATACACCATATATAGTACAAATATATTGAAATCATTTTATTTTATCATTATTTTGATTTAAAACTACTTTAAATTACATTCTCCGCAAAATTATAAAATTTCACACGGATACGTTACAATTTTAATATGGGTACCTAAATGATTACTTTTGTATAGAGTACTTTTAATTTGAAAATAATCTAAAATTATCGGATACCCGTACTTGTCCAAGCAATTTTAAGCACCCAGTTAATGCTTTACATTCAAAAGCAATATAATAAGTAATGTCAAATTTCGATATTTTCAAATATCAATGATTACTGATTACTTTTTAAAGTATCGAATCCTAATTGTTCGATGTTGATACTTTTTCCAAATGCTATTAACTCGAGAAATCTATGATCAAATTATATTAAAAAAAACATTTGAAAAGTATCAATTGCGAATAGTTAAGATTCGATACTTTATAAAAAGTAATCAGTAATCATTGATATTTGAAAATATCAAAATTTGACATCACTAAATGAAAACACAGTTTTCGTATGTTTCTTAAATTAATTTTAAAATCATTTTTGAAATAAATTAGATATTTTTATTTGAGATGAAATCAAAATTTATAATTTCAAAATGGTTTAGCCTTTATTTTCTCCAAAAGTAATAAAACCCTGTAAAATCACTCACCAACTACGGTTAGGAGCATGTTGTCGAGGAGGAGAGCGATGGCGACAATGACGAGGACGAGCTGCCTCGATCCCCGCCACTTGTTCATCCAGTTGTTGAAGGTCTGCCATGTGTTTTGCTTTTGTCTGTCGTTGCCTGTGGTGTTTCCGTTGGAGGTCGGGGAGGTGAGGGATGGATTGTTGCTGGTCTGGTTCTGGGTGCTGCTGTTATTGTTGTTGTTGCTGCCAACAACTCCTCCAGGGTCCGTGGACTGCATTTCGAAACCTGGTTCTACTTCTGCAAAGGAGAACAAGACGGAGGGAGAGAAGAGAGATTTAGTAAAAGGCTTCCACATTTCGACGTTTTGCTGAAAATCTGAATTTATCGCAAACAATGGGACGGTTACGACTGGCAGGGATTCAATATTGGTGGTGAATTGGTTTCGATCAATATCCCATACACAATGGGGTGGCTGATTTTGACGTGATGGCACTTAATGTCAATTAAAATTCGCCCAATTTGCGCCGCCAAATTGAAGTGAATCGACAATGTGAGGAGGTGTTTAAGTTATTGGTTAAAGAGTGGAAACAAAGAGAATTCAACCAACATATTACAACGTTTTCTTCAGATTGATTTTTCAAAACAACTCTAATAAAATATAAAATGCAATACACCGTTTGCATTAATTGAATTTCGTATTATACAATATCTTCCTCTGTGGTCTAGCAGTTAGCACGGTCGTGTAATGGTTCCGTAATGGAATGTAGTGGGAAAATTATTATATTTATTATACAATATGTTTATAGATAATTTGCAAATGTTAAAAAATGCTTATTAAATATGATTGAAAGTTTTTTAAAACCAGTTTTTTGTAACTATTTCAAATATATCTCAATTTTAATACTTAAAAAGACAGTTATAGTATTTTGTGGTTCAATAATTGCTTATGTTTTTCGCAATGAAACATGTTTTCCCCCATAGTTTAAATTTTTTAAATGAAAAGTTTATATTATTGATAAAATGATATTTGTGCTATACCATCCATGTGGAAGAAACATAGTCTATGTTTCATACAAATTATTACGGCCCTATATTTAAAAAAATAGAAAAAACGGTTGCCATACTTTATTTCCATTCCTTTTAAAATGTGTTTGTGACTGGAAATTTCATAGTCCAGTTCAAAATCAATCTTAGTACCCAACTTGCTTGACAATTTGCATAATTTATTTAGAACAAAAAGTCTTAAGAGGCTACATATATGATTTTCAAATTGAAATTTTACCCTTAAAACAGAATGCTGAAGATGTGTCTTCATTCAAAATGACAGTTATCAGATTTTCTAGCTAATATTATTAATATAGCTAAAATTTTAGTTGCCGTTATCCAGAGTTTAGCACAATAATTTTTCTAAACTGTACCCTTTCTTTTAACTGTTTTTCTTATTCTATTAATATTTCGCCATTGCAAACAATTGTGTGTTTGGGTAGTTGAATAATAATCTACCTCACATAAATGCGACTAATTTTCTGGTTTTCATTTTATTAATTTATTATATTCAATACTAATAGATATCATAGAGATTGTTTGATATTTATTTAAATTTTAATAAAATAGAGAAATATAGCAGTCGTTTACAAATTTTAAATAATAAGGCTGCGTCACCGAGACGGGCGCATGGGCTCCATACACTACACTTATACGAGGCCGGACAATTCGCATGATATTGAGTCTATGCGGCTTACGCTCATTAAGCGTGTTTTATGAACGGGTGTCCTACTCAATTTCATACAAACACAATAGTGTTAAGCCCTTTTGAAAAATAACGTAAAAAAATAATAATATTAAAACTATATTTGTACACGAAACCAATACCAATGCAAATAAATCATTTAAAATTTTAGTAGAACTCAAATTTTAAGGAGAATCACTTTATAATCTGATAATTGCCATTATTTTATTGATGACACATCTTGCGGATCCTATGAGCACAGTATTTTAAAGAATAAATTTCCATTTTAAATTTAATTCATGCCAAAGTGAGTTCAAAACTTTTCCACTAGATGGCGAACGTGTCAATTTGGAATTTTCTGTTACAATACATTTAAAACGAACAGAAGTTAAGGCACACAGTAAGAGGCAGTAAAGACAGTCAGATTTTGTGTGATATTACCATGTTGTGCTTCTAGGTGGCGTGCCATAAGTATATAGAACCCGGGCAGTGACCCGGGTGGCTCAGTCTTATTAGTTTTAAAAAGGAAGCTTTATCACTAGGTGCAGTCTTCAAGAATATTGGTTCAAACAAATTTTCCAGTAAAATACCGAAATTCTTAAAAACAAGGAGTTTATCTTGTTGAATAAATCTATCAAATTTTAGGAAAAATACGAGTATATAGTATTTTAAAGGTTTTGCTAAGTTTCTCTACTATTTTTTAATTATCTTTTCATTTAATGAAAAATACCACATCAATTTCAAAACTCATTTTTGAAACCCCAAAAACTGATCAAATTTTCTCTGTTCCACCCTTTATTTCGATGCTGTAAAATCGATCAATTTCGAATGATATTGTTTCCAGATTGGATAAATTGCATCCTTATTGAGTTTCCTGCGTGTTTGATGGCAGTACAACTTTCAGCACTTCTGATCCAATTTTGTGTGTTTTGGCCAAACAGGATACGGTCCAATTAAACGGGGACCTTTCCGAAAACAACCAGTTGAATTCAATTAAGGGAAAGAAGGAAAAGAAGGTGTGTAGAGAGGCGAGGAGTAATTTCAATGACTCTGACAACGATGACGCCAGTTTAAGCCGAGAGCTGGTAATTGAGAAAGTTTAATCGAGAGACAATCTGTTAACACTGCTCCCCAAGGGGGGTTAAATGCAGGCTATTAGCCATGTCCCTGGCTTGCTAATTTCCTCCTCGTCATGCTGGTTGCGCCTCTGTCTCCCCAGGGCGACTTAATGCCTGCAATCACTTAATTCTGACTGTTCTCCCGTCCTGTTCTCTGTCTCAATACCTGACAAATCTTTTGATTTTTTATTTCGATTTTTTGTTACCATTGGCGGGGACTTTATTATTTCAAGATTTCCATTCCTATGCCAAACGCGAGATTCCCAAAAGACTGAGTCGAATTTATAAGCGGATGAGATATCGATAAAAGATTTATTGTCCTCTTGATGTGAACAAAATCGATACTTTTTATTCCTTAATTTTGTAATCGGAAATTGTTATGATGTAATGATAATTACCCATAAAATAAGTTCGCTTCTTTGATTTCGTAAAATAGAAGATTGCAAATTAATTAAAATGATGAGAATGATGCTTAGTATTTAACAATAAGTTAAATAGAGAGCACATCGCTGACAAATGTCGCCTGATCCCAAATCTTTTTCTAAAGCTTTAATAGACCGTCATTAAATTAAAGAAAAGCTTGATTGGAAGAGGTTGGCTTATTTTAATTCCCATAAGTGTGTCCAATCTTCTTTACAATTATATTTTTTCTTTATTGAAAACTTTTTGTATACCCTTATGAACATATTAGTAATCTGCTTAATTTGTGTTATAAATCGTTAATCGATTAATGATTTTCATTGTTCAGAGAAATGCAAAACGTTGTATTGAAAATGCGACGCAGAAACATTTTTAAAAAAATTACAGCATTAAATTAACGGCCAGAGTCTTATAAATTGGAACATATGCGTAATAAAGAGCTTTTTATGTCCATTTTGTCTTTGTGTTCCAACTCCTTTTCTCACCTTCACGTGGTGGACGACGTTAAACTAAGTAAGCCACTGGAAGGATGGGTTTTAATCCAGCGGGAATAAAGGTTAGGGAGTGTATTGTGTAACTTTTATTCGCTCGTCTCGTTCGCTTTTTCCAACCAAAATTGGGCCTGATTGATTTTAGTTCGAAATATCCGAACGAGAAGAGAGAATAAAAGTTACACAATACACCCTCAGTAAAGAAACTAGTGAGGAGGGCTGAAAGTTGGTGAGTACTATCTTCTACAGAGGGCAATGCAATTTCAGTTCCAAGTATAAGGCAGGTTATACGGGTATCTTGGTGGCGTAAGACTCAGTCCTACGACATGAACAACGGCAGCAAGAACATCTCCGTTTAAATGAACTACTGTTTTAACGTCAGTTGGCAACTGTGGAGTTAAGTAATATACTCAAACGACGAATCATCAATATTGGTTTTGTATAAAAAAACAACATGATCAAGTCCAGAGGAAAAAGAAAACCGCAAACCTAGAACATTTCGTACTAGAAAAGCCTAATCCAAGAGAAATGGGAAGTAAAAGAAGAAGAAGATGAAGACAATTTGCCACCAGAACCTTGAAAATTCTAGCTACATTTACAAGTAGTGTATTACAATTCAGTTTCGCGATAAGCACTGCATTTTTAACGGAAGTAAATTATTATATGTTAAACATAATGCTTTTGTAAACTTGACCTTATACAAAGTCAACCTACTGATTTAAGATAAAGGTTCTTCGAGCAACTTCACGATAGAAATTTCGCTATTGTTGTTTGTTTAGGCTGTACAAAATTATATGCCTGTACATTTTTACCACAGACAAACATTAACTTTTGTAGATTACTCTATGAGTAACGGAAACTAATCTCCAGTTCTAAACTATTCAAATATTATTAGGAGTATTATACACTTTCGATTACTTATAGGCTACAAATCATAGTTTATTAGGACGAACCATCTTCAATGACAGTATTTACGGCATCTATTTTCTGTCTGCCTTTGACTCCTGTTATTTTAACGACTTTTGACAGGGAATGCACCAATTCTGTATTTTTATCTTTTTCATCGCGCTAAATAGCGCTGATGAAATTGTATTCAATCAGTCTTTCCTGACCGTAAATAAATCAATTGTTACGTGCGTTTAAATTACAAGAACACAAATTTTTAACTCGATTGTCAACAAGTATCAGGAACCATTAAGATTTCTGATCGATGTGATCGAAGAAATCGGTGAATATAACGTTCTTTACGGTAAGTTTATGAATTGTATTAAATTTTCATTTTAAACTGGGTTTAACCGTTTTTTCGAAATAAATCATGTTTTGAAATATAGGCCAAAGATATTAAATCGGAAAGTGTGTCTATGACACATTATGAAGATATAAAGAAAGCACCTCAAGCTTTAAGATTTCGGTAGTTTAAATGACACTTAAGAGTAAATGAAAACTTCAAAGAAAATTAGTCTATATAATAATATATTTTGACGGGCGCAGATCCAATGACAGTTTTTGCGGCAACATCTTTCCGGCTCTATTCGATTTCAGTTGTTTCTCTTCAAGCCCCCTCGACTGGGAATGCATCGAATAAGCATCTTTCATTTTTGCAAAGCGCAATGAGCGCTGATTTAATTGTTATTCTTTAGTCTATTCTCAGCCGTAAATAAATTAACATCCAACTGTCCGTCGCGAGTTCAATTTACACGAATACATACACAGAACTTTGGACTAAATTGAATAAAACCTTTTTCAGAGCCCAATTAAGATTTCTTTTTCATTGGGATCGAGAAAATCGGCGACTGGTAACGTATTCCGATGAAAACTCTTTCCCGTAAGTATATATTGTATAATAATTATAATAGCTCTATATAATTTAAAATAATGCATGAACTTATGTTTTAATCTAGCATAATTTTAGAAAACAGATTTGATTAATCTAACATCGATGAAACTGTAAAACTAAATTCATATAAATTATATCTTTTTTTTTAATTTAAATTGTTCTATAATACCTGTATATTTAAAAATTTAAAGTACAAGTAAATATTTCTTTTAAATCATAAATTAGGTTCTATGAAAATTGTCTGTTTCAACGAAAAATCTTCCGGTAGTAAAAACTATAATTAAGTTTAAACTTTGTAGTTCTCTTGAAACCGCACGAATTAGCATAAAGCAGTGTGGCATAAACGTTAAACGATTTCATTAGTTGAAAAAGGAGATGATCCAAATCGAGAGTGAAATATCCTGCCCCAGTTTTAAAGCGACAAATTTGGGGCAAAGTTAATGTTGCCTTCCATACACCGGTAACGGCACTCCTTGTTAGCATCTACCTGTTTGAGGAAATCGGATTTATTTTAGGAGAAGGCGATATTAAAATTGAGCACACAACAACAAGGTCCTGGAATCAAGGACGAGAGACTCGGGAAAATATTATTACTTTCGCCGAATTTGCCGCTGATTTTATTAGATCTTCCCTCATTGCGAAAATTTGCCGGCATCAAACCGCATCGTATTCCTTCGTTTAAGTGCTCTTTTATTTACCTTTCATCGCATCTGATTTCTGGCTCATGTCTCAGGAGGACAGAGACGAGAGGCGATGAGATGAGGAGAAGAGGAGAGAGATATGGTGAAAGTTTGATTCGAGGGATGATGGTAATGATTTAAAGGGAAGCCAATCTGGGTGAATATTTATGAGGGCTAGTATTTTGAATGGACGAGTAATTGATGGACAAAAGGTCAGCTAGCCTCAGAGCAAAACTGATCCAGACCAAATTCAATAAAATTCCCGAGATTTTCCACTTATCGAACGCTGGTGATGATGATGACTCCACAGATTGTTCCCACCATTTTTTGCAACAATTAAGCAATTAAAAATGGCAAGTGAAATTGCTTCAGATATAGCCTTGTATATTTGTTGCGAAAATTGCGCCTAAATTAAAATGATGCTAATCTGACGATATAAATAAACTGTTTCAGGAGAGGAGAAGAAATTAACAGAGACAGATTCACAAAGATATGCGAGGGCCGTTTGAAAAGTAAATGCATTCTAAACATGTTCTAATGGCGCTGTTCTAAAAATACTCAATTATTTAATTACTTGTACAAGGCTATGCAAAAAAAATTCAATTATTTTTTTTAATAGTTTTGATCATGATTTCATTGTTTGAAATAGGATTTAAGATTTTTATATTAAGTCATTAAAATAACATAAATATGATTTTATAATGAATTGTTTTCTCTTTAAGGCCTATTTAAATTTTTTCTATAGGGGATCTGTCTTCGATTTAAAATAAACGATAACTTGTAAAATGTTCACAAAATGGCAATAAATTCCATTTAATTAGCAATAACTATTAATAAAAATATAACCCTGGGTTTGATTAGATTTTATTCTTAGATAATTCAACATAAAACCTTAATAAATTACTTTGTGCAATTCTGTTTGTGAAGTGCCACATTTTTCATCAATCTCAGTATGTGAAATTCTAGTTCACAAAAAGAGTGAAAAAAGTACTTTTTTCACTCTAAGACTAATCATATTTATCGATTTATTTATTATATCAAAGATTATTTAAAAACTAAATATGTTCCAATAGCTTCCGCCAACTTCATTTTAAGCAAAACTTATTGTTAAATCCTAAAAACTGGACTGGCTTGAATCAATTCTTATTGTCAAAACCATAGTAAAAACACCAAACAAGGTGGCTTTGAATTTCTCTTTCATGATAAATTTTTAAGTAGAGTAGCCATGAATTGAGA
>JXOV01011855.1:14741-30593 GCA_001014945.1 Clogmia albipunctata
ACGAATTCACTTGGACAGGAGCCGATGACGATGATTTATAATACTCCTAATCGGCTGTAGTAATCATCG
Source organism: Clogmia albipunctata (assembly GCA_001014945.1). NCBI lineage: Eukaryota > Metazoa > Arthropoda > Insecta > Diptera > Psychodidae > Clogmia > Clogmia albipunctata. The sequence goes on from JXOV01011855.1 coordinate 14,811, forward strand.
TCATTAATAATAATGATGATAGGGAAAAAAGAAGGAGAATAAATCTGGGCGAACATTAGACGAATCTCAGACAGAACTTGACTGTTTTGTGGATTTGGTTTGTTGGACGGCAGAGCAAGAGAGAACAGGTGGGTTGAATTTTATTCATAAATTCACAACCCATTTATCAGCACAATCATTTCCGATGATAAAACCAAGAGTTTTGAAAAATAATCCTCGAATTTCTTGACTCGTTCCATTTTTTTTTTGGTAGAAAATTGGACCAAGATTAGTTTTTCGACTTGGAAAATCGCATTTTCGGATCGAAAACCCGTTGGTCTGTAACCTTGACAGAGTTACCCTTTTTACACAAGGCATCGTGCCATCAACCAGCATGTCTCTGTTTATCCGGACAAAATCAATAAAAACTTTTTCTATCGATTTACCTGGAGCGAAATCACTCTCTCTTTTATTCCGGGGGTTGTTTTACTCACAAATGGGGGGTGCGATTAATCAGACCTAGAGATCCCTGTCCAACACTACTCGAGCACCACGACACAATTCAATTCCGCCTGGCATCACAACAAGTAAACAACTGACTGCCGGCTGCTCTGGCCAAGTTCAAGTCAATTAGTCCAAGACACATCAAATGAATTAAGTCTGCCAAATGGAATCCCTCATTCCTCCCAGACCCGGCGGGTAATTAGTTGCTGGCACACTGGCCAGTCCAGTGGCTAATTAAGCAAATTCAAACAACCTCTTTAACTACTGTATAAAACTGCCTGAATCCGTATCAAAGTGTTGGTGCAATGAAGAATGTAGTTTCGAAATTGAAACTGACATCAAAACCGCATCAAATGACCATCTTTCAGTCTTCATTTAAATACGAGTACTGCTCTTTATCTCAAGTTCAGATACTATACGAGTACTAAATACTTGACTGATTCTCAGGGTAAACACAACTATTCAAATCTACTGATATTATCTCATATTCACGCCGATTTTTATCTTTAAGCAAGATTAAATTCAATGAACTTTGTTTTGGTTTAGTTCAAATTGCAAAAAAACAACGCAGCATTATGTTTTGCGACTGTGATGATATTTATAAGAACCCAATTGGGCTATCGTGAAATATTATCATATTCTTATTTTATACATTGATTTCTATAATTTTAAAATGTAATAAATGCTCGGAGATCGAGAAAAAGAGGTTTGTTAGATTGGAACTCGAATACCTAATAAATTGTGAAAAATCGCTAATAATTCGTTATGAAGGGTCACTGAGTGGTTCTTTAGCTACGGAGTAAAAACTCTCTTCTCTGATATAATTATCGAAGTTATGTTATAAATCATTTAACATTTAAAACTATCTATTTATTAATTATATTTTTATCCAATATCGTCTGATAAATTATATAATTTCTACTCAAATTTTAAAGGAAGGCTATCAGTGCAGCGCGAAAAAACCTCAATATTTTAAATGATTTTTCTATTCCGAAATTACCAGACAATCTTAACCAAATGGACATTAAACTAACAACAAACCCCTACTTTAAAGTGGCTGGACGTATACTGCTCTTGTGAGCGGTGCTGAATGTTGGGTCCTATGAACACTTTACCCTATCATATCCTTGTTAAACCTTTCTCATCTTTTATCTAATAATTATTAGTAAACTCAGAGTTTTTATACTGTTATGAGGAGTCCAATTTATAACGCAGGCAGGAAATGTCTTCTCTTATAATTAATAGTTAATATCTTTAAAATATCAAATGATGAGCTATACAAGCAATATCTTAATTTCAAGTAAGGGCTATCAGTGCAAGGAGAAAACACGCATGTCCTGATAATTTACATGGTCCGGAATTAGGTGGCAACTAATACTAACCGTACGCATTTCTAACATTAAACTTCTCTTATCAAGAGTTAAAATCTATACTGCCGTAGTGTGCGGTGCTGCTCTAATAAGCACATTTATCCTATCCCATGCCTATACTTTTTAGGCCTTCATCCGGAAGAAGAATGCAAGGGAATTATATTTATACTTTTACAGAAATTAATAGTTTTAAATTGAAATTTTTTTAAATCATTTTAATAATCATCCTGTTTCCATCGTATTTTAAGAACAACATTTCAATTTGAAAGTCAAATGACCTTTTAAGAACACATTTTGTGGTTAATAAATATTTAAAATTATCAATTCTGTTAACTAAACAAATCAGCTACTAAGATCGATTTTGAATTGGCCTATGCAATTTACAGTCACAAATACATTTTTAAAAGAACGGAAAGAGAGTAGGGCAAACGGTTTTTCAGTTCTTTCTTAATTGGGGCCCTGTTAACGAAACAAATCAGCTACTACGATCGATTTTGTTGTTTCCCCCTTGACCTCCCCTCCCCCATGTATGTCGTTGGTGCCGGTGGATTACGGACTTCTGCTGACAACGCCTTCCATGCTTTTCGGTCCATAGCAATAACCTTTGCGTCCTCTACTGCTACTCGTCTATTTTTTTTAGATCTGCTTCCAACTGCATGATCCAAGTTTTCTTCGGAGCTAATCGTTGTACTATGAAATTTGCAGTGACAAACACATTTTAAAAAGAACGGAAAGGGAGTAGGGTACATGAATGGGATCCTACTTTACAAATTTGTATGAAATTTTGACCTGATTCTTCTATCGGACTTTACACTATTGTACAAATTGGTTACTTGTACTGTATAAATTTTTAACAAACATTCCAATAATCACTAATTTATATTATGTATTTCAAAAATAGCTGCCTTGTTTCGCATGTGTGGATATTTTTGCGATCATATAGTTTTTGTTTGTAAGCGAAATATGAAATATAAATATTAATTTAAACTTAATAACCTAACAATATAACAATGAAAAGTAAATATATCGAGATATTCTTGAGGGTTTTACGTTCAGTTGAGAAAAATATTGTTTAAATATTTTTATACGATTAAAATAAATTTATGAAACAATTTTTTGCTCAGCTGCGATCATTATTGTTTGTCAGTGCGTCAATTTAAGAATAAAAAGGGAAACATTAAATGTTAGTCATAATAAAATTTCCATTGCCAAAGTTCTCGGCCATAAGCTGTTGATACTCAGAACAAAGTGAAATATTCCAAATAAAAAAACAACATAATTACCTTATCTTTTCAATGAAACATATTCATAATAATTTACACAGGTAATTCAGACTAATCAAACAAATGTCACTTTGGGTAAAAATTGGGAACGACCTTAATTTAAACGAAAACATTGCCAAAATCGTACTTTTCAATCAAACACCTTAATTACTTTAAACATTCCAATTGAAAAACAATCAGAAAATCGTTTAAAATGGAATAAAGCGTGCCAAAGTTAAGATTAACAATCCCAATTAGTACCTCATAAATTATTAAAAATGAGCATTTAATGGCTCCATTTGGCCGCTGAACATTATGCAAATAACAATTAAACATTGTTTCAGGTTATCATTGCTATTGACACGATCATTCAACAGTTGAATAAATTGAAACCAAATCCAATTACAGATAAATAGGATGAAATCGACTTTAAATAAGCGAATGAAATTAGTTTAAGGAAGTGCTTCCTGGCCACACGAAGAAGACGCGAAGAAGTGCAAAGTTTGCCATTTGAAGCAATTAAGCGCCGCGGCGGAAAGTGAGAGAGATTCAATGCGGTTTATCCCCTATCTTCTTGAAGACGACACACTAAAGACACGGAGATGAAGAGAAGAGCTGTGTCTTAATTGAGATTGAACATTCGTTAAATAACAATTTCTCCAAGAATATTATTCAATTATTAAAACGAATATATATATTTAAATGAAAAACAATTAAATCAGACTCAAAATCTAATTAAACTGCAGAAACGATGACGACAAGGTGTTTTAAACTCCAAAAACATATATATTTTGTAGTACAGATTGCAAATTAGGGGTGAGCGAGAAGGGGAGGTGAGTGCGAAAACGGTTCGCGCACCATTCAAATCGAATAACGAAATTATTCAATTAAAAATGAATTTAACTGAAAATTGGTTGAGCAATTTAGCGCCAAGATTCGCGCTCTCTGGTCTGGAGTCTAATTACAGGCAGGCATCAGAGGGGATTGTCTTTAGACTAGCTGTAGAAGGGCGTTGAGCTGGTCGGGAATATCCCAAAGGCGGATAATTAAATACCAAAACGGTGACCCAATTTGCTCATCACCTTATCTCTGATTTGTTGCCACTCTGTTTTTACACACCTGTTGGTCTGGATTTGTGCTCAAAGCTGAAGGGAAGGCAGCCGAGGGAGTGCATCCAACCAGAAGCAGCAGCAAAAAACAAATTCAAGTTCGCACGCAATCATCACCATCATCATCAAATCATAGAACAATTGAGAAGGGAAAAGTGGTGTGTATTGTTAAAAGTAAAATTTATCATTTACATATTGTAATTAATTCCGATTCGGTTTTTTTGTTCCTCATCTGTTGCACCTTCAGGACTGATCCCAAAAACAAAGCGTGCGCGCCATTTTAATTGGAGTCATTGTTATTTTTCTCATCCAAAACTGAGGCAGAATTGGAGTGGAGGTGGCGGTTCCATTCAATCAAACACCCAACCAGGTAATCAATTACAAAGACAGCAGACTCCAGGCGTGCTCCAAGGCGACCTAATTGCTCCCGATTCCAATATAAATGGTCCAATTGAGAAACAGACGGATTATGTCATAGATAGACGATCTCATGATCAGGAATTGACTGTAAAGCATAGGTTGTGTTATTCATTCACCTGTGAACTACTATTTAAGAGGAGTTATGCTGATTTTATGCTAATTTATGCAAACATCAACAATGTGATTGCTACACATTTAAATGCATTCTTTTAATTGTTTTTTCTATAGTTATTAACTAATTGTTGTGTTTTAGTTTTATTTAATTAACGGACTTTTTTCATGTAAATTAACTTTTCAATTATAGATTTTCAAATTTACATAAATTTGTCGCGGAAATTTTATTACAAAATATTTTTAATTCTTACAGTAGATTTACAATAAATATCTAATTGAAGTTTTCATTGCAAATAATATTAAAATATTAATGTTTCTTAATTATATTATAATATTATTAATTTGGGAATATGATATTCTTTACTCGTATACTCAAAAATTTAATTTGTCAGCCATCAAAAACGGTATTGATATTTTTTAAATAAAGAAAATAGAAAAAACTATTAATATTGGTCTATGAGAGTTATGAGCATTTTAAGGTCTCCTCGTTTATAACTATTGAGATTTAGATGTCTAAAAATTCACAAAGTCCTGTATTAAACACGATCGATAAGCATTATTTAACACACAATCCTTGTTTACCGTCCTTGTAAAAGCCATTATGAAAATAAATTTCCCTTTCAATTCCTGCAAGGAACATTTCAACTTCAACTAACGGGCTTAGACTTTTTAAGGCTACTTTGTATAATTAGTCAATTAATAACACCTAGACTGTTTGTAAGAAGATCCAGTCAATCCTTCCAATCATTATATAATTATAAATTAAATGCAAATATCTAATTATTTAGAATAAATTAAACATTTCATTAAAAAGATAAAAATGTATGTTTGGAAATGAATGAATTAAATAACAACTATAATAAATGTTTTTATACAAAATAAGATAATGAGATCATTTATTCACAGGCAATTTAAATCAATAAAGTACAAAATTACGAATGGTTGGAAATAAAGTAAATTTTTAACAAATACATATTTTTTTTATAAGTTATAATATTTTGTAAAATATTTAGATCAAAACACATTTACTTATTTTGTAATACAATAACAATAATAAAATCGTTCAATATTACTTAGTACTAAATTTGAAATATAAATACACTCTGATTTAAGTGGTTACGCACAGTCATGATCCAAATTAATCCTTAATATCCTTAATACTCCTTATTATTTTGAAAAGTTGTTGAAAGTTGGTTAAAATGTTTAATAAAAGCTGAAATAATACAATATTACTATATGTAAAGAAAGCGTAATTTGAAGCTTTTGTATAATGAAAAAATTCAACCACTTAATATGCAAATCACAATTAAAAATTTGATATGAAATGTCAATTCTTAATTTATGACTACTTTTCTTTATTAACTCTTTTCAGCTCTAGTATTTAAGATTTTGCAATAAAGTTTGATTAAAACGGGATTAATGGACGTTATTAAAACAAACCAAGTTGAGAAGTTCTGTTTGTAACAATAAATAAATCGAGAAATATTTGACACATTAGTCTTTCAAAACAATGAAAAAATACTTTTTTCACACTCTTTATGACGAAACAGGTTCTTCCAACAATAAAAAAAACTATTATCTGTGAAAAAAGAAGTATTTTTTCACTCCTTTTGTGAACACGAATTTTACGTACTGAGATTGATAAAAAAATGCGGTATTTCACATACGGATTTGAAAAAATAATTTTCTTTTTGTAGGTTTTGTTTAACAATAAACTAAAACAATTTCAAAGAAAAGAACAATTATATTTAAAAGCAAAGTTTTTAAAAAACCACAAAATATTGTTTTAAAATTACTTAAATAATTTGTGTTAGTTATTTTTTAGTTTAGTGCCATTTGAAAATTCCAACTACAAGTTTTCAAAAATGATTTAAATGGAAAAAGATATTGAATTAGAATAACTAACTGAAATTAATCGATAAAACTGGAACGTATATTTAAATTCAAACAATTTTTTAAAAAAAACTTTACAGCATTCCAAACTAATAAAAATATTAAATAAAAAAAACAAAAAACACGGAAAACTAAATAATAACCAGATAAGCAAATAGCTTTGTGGAGTTACTTGGAGTCAATCACGAATAAAACACGGAAAATAAAAGTGTGAACTGATCTATTCCTAATACACGATAAAGCTGTTGAATAATTCTGAAGAAGGGGCAAACAACTTGTTCTCGCTTGTTTAAAGAAGTACAGACAGCAAAAGAAGAAGAGATGAGAAATTTAGACATCCACACAAGAAGAAGCACAAACACAATTACACCACAAACTGGATTCTTTGGACAAAATTTATTTTCCAAAGCTTCAAATCTTCGCACGTGCAAAGTGAATCTGCTAATTATTTACTTAACACTTAATTTCACTTATAAGATCGTCAATTGTGGATTGCCCAAGATCGCTGATTAACTGACTAACACAGTTTTTAAAACCCCAAAAAAAAAAACTGATAATTGGACAAATTAAGACACTTTGAATCACAACTTCATTTTAAACTTCCAAAAAAATCACAAAAACCATTTCATTCACACTTTTTTCAATTCTTTTTCCAATAAATAGCATTTGTTTTTTCGACATTTTCTTTTAGGACAAACAAAATTTTAAAACTCACTTGTAAGATCACTAAACACCGTCTGATCGGTGCTTTTCTGGTAAAATATCCGCTTGAACTGGCGACTAATCCACAAATAGTTCACTTGGAGTCAATTATTAGCACCTTTTCGATAAGAAATTCACGCTTCTATTGTTTTTTCACACTGAGGAGACGCGTTTGGACTTGTCGGCAGCGCCTACTACTCATCAGTTGAGCTGGGAGAGATGATTGCGAAGCCGTAAATTCAAACAATCTGATCTCCAGATTCTCGGGCCCAATTTATATACTCGGTTCTCAATGCTAAGCCCCTGCTGCCCTCACTGCGATACCGACAGACAGACGATCGGTTTTCGACGAAACTTATCTTGGACCCTCTTTCAACTATTATTCGCTTATTATCGTGTGTTTGACAAACGGACTACTTCGATTGGCCAAAAGACTGACCACTTTGACCGGTCTAAGGGTACTACGATTATATTATCGTAAATCAGAATTCCAAGAACAAGAGAGGAAGTTTGCGCAATTTGCATGCTTTTCAGGTACAAAGTAATTTTATTTTGATATTTTGAAAATGTATTATTTAAATATAAAAATTATTCAAATTTAAACAAAAGCGTTTTATATAAATAATAATTTCTATGGAATAGCAATTAAAAATAAATTTTCATTTATATTTAATTATAATACTTTAGAATTCTGAATTTACAAAATATTAAGTAATATTGTCGTTATATTGTAAAAATTAAATTTTTAACATTTAAAATTGAACGTGTTGAAATATCGTTAACAAAGTTGTGCAAAAATCAAATATTTGTTATTAAATATATGTAAGCATATTCTTGGTATACACTTCAACAAAGTCGATAATATTTTTCATTTATTTATAACAAAATATTTATAATTTTTTTTTATTATTTTTGTATTTACATGTAAGTTGCATAAAATAGTTATTTTATTTGTGGTATAGGGGTGTAAAATAAATCGATTTTTAACGAGGAAATGAATGTGAAATAAGAGCCGTTATGAGAGTTTTTCATCGTTCAAGTGTTAGAAATCGTATTTTATATCTGAGCTGCACATAAAATTTTTCTGCAATTTCCTTAAAACTTACACGAAAAATTAATTTAAAAATATTTGGTCTCTACTTGACTGTTATAACGGCAAGGATTGTGCAATTTATCGTTTAAAATGGCGCAAGATTATTGACATTGAGACAAATTTGTTCATAGGTTATGTACTTTCTTTTTCTCACTATTGAATAAATATTCAAAATCTTCACTACACATTTTTATATAGCAATCTGAATAAACGACTGTGCAATTTGGAGGATGACCATCTGCAATGTGAATTTTGGAGAGTGGTCAGAGCGTCTTTTTACTTGAACCAATTTTTTATATTAAATTTATGAGACAAAACTTAATTATGTATAGTTTACGATAATATTTAATACAAGATACATTTTTAAATAAATTAAGACAAAAATTAAAAAAACTTTTTTAAATCAAATTCAAAATTTTGTTATCTCCTTCACATTGATTTTGTTTATTTTTCTAATTGCACAGGAAATATCACTTTGCTTTTCAGTTTGAAAGAGAAATCCGAATTATCTACTTCATTAGTATTTTTGTACGATAATTAGTGAGTACATGTCAAACCAAGATTTTCGAGGTATTCAGATTTTTATCTATAAACCCCGGTTAGATACAGCCAGGATTATGAAAATTTCTGTATTTATGGTGAAAGAGTATATTAAGCAAAAATTGATTAAAAATTGCATCAAATTTTGAAACACGGTCGACCTGATAATACAGTGTGAATTGAGGTTATAGCCGCACCCGTTTATCCTTGATTTCTATAGAACCATAGTACCCACTATGTCAGAAAATATTATCCGTAACTATGACTTTATGACCTGTCCAAATGTGCTTATATTAATAACCACGGCGTACAATGAGCCTAGTTTTCGATAGCCATAATTACTTTACTTGAATTCAGAAAATTTTTATACTAATTACTCTATTTTCGAAAGTAGGATTTTTAGACTTTCAATGTGAGCTACTGCCAGCCTGCTATGACAACGCGGCCCAAATTTTCGCAATTCTGGATACATTTCGAATTGTCTAACTACCCTCATCAATAGATTGTTTAATTAATGCCTCATAACGGAGAAAATGGGGGTGCGGCTATAACGCTGACCCATTCGGCATTTGCGGTTTTTCGCAATTTCGCAAAATTGATTCAAGTATTTGTAAATCTGCTTTGATCTAAAGTATTACTCTGTAGAGAGATATAATGTGTGTAAATTTGAAGATCCAGCGTCATTTCTTTCTAGAGATATCAAGGATAAACGGGTGCGGCTATAACCTCAATTCACACTGTATACAATGTTAATACATTTGGGCAAAAGAAAAACAAATAGCCTGATACTGGGTCGTGTATAATAAGATAATTTTTTAATGGCTAAATTATTTTAAATTAAATATTTCCACAAATTATGATGAAATGTCGCTATTGCATTTTGATGTAAAAAATTGATTTAATGGTTGTGCTTTATATATTTATTCTATAAAAACAAAATTAATACCGTAATATCAATTATATGAAACAAAAATGCATATAAATTGTAAACTTTTAGCTTTGTTTTTATTCAATCCATTTAAAATTCAAAGTGAAATTAAGATTAGTTCTACCTGGTGTCAAATTTCGATCACGTTCCCTAGGACGGGAGCTGAGGCCGATACATATTTTTGCGTTTTTTATAATGAATAGAGAAATGAAATATACAAATGTTAGCTTACTTTCTTGGAACTAGCATGAATTAGACATTGAATAATAAATCTTAAAAATAAATCTTGCGTGGGCGTGGTCTGATAAAAAAAACAAAATGCAACTACTGTAATTTAAGTATAACAGACATGGGAATAATCAAATCAACTTTTTTTAGAGTTTAAAGAAACATTGTGTAATACAATACTGATAACTCAGATTTGGAATCTAAATTGAACATTTCTGATATTTCGAAACGAATACCTTCTGAACGTATTCTCAAAAAGTCTATGGACAAAAAACTGTTTAAATCAAAATGGTTGCGCATGGAATGATTCACCTCGCGAAACATTGCAAAAAAGTGAGCATTTCCAAATTAATTAAATGAATTTGAAATTGATAAAGTGGGTATTTAATTCGTGCTCGATTCTACAATGTTGGCCAATTGGGAGCACACCTTCGTTAAGCTGAAGATCATCATACAGTTTTTACGCCACAGCCTTCGATTAATGTGGAGCAAATTTGTTTCATTTGCGAAAAAGCAAAGGAGAGAAAAAAGAACAAAATAAAGTGCAAGGACGATGTGATGGAAAACTGTTATCGTTTCTTTAAATTAAATTATATTAAAAATTGAACCCCCGATGACTACAATAAAGAAGAAGAAAGGGGAGAAATTGAATGGAACTTAATTATCTTTTATATGGAGAGAGATACTGGGACTGAACACTGAAAGGGAGCGAATCAACTAAAAGGCAAATGGAGGCTAATTTCGTGATGGAAATGTAATTGAATTAATTTTGATTTCAAATTGCTGCAAAATATTGTCTCGTCTTCTCTTCTATTCGATACAAAACGGCATATTATAGACGCTTTAAATGTTCCACATTAACACTCTTAGCCTACATCTCTCTGATGAACTGAATACATTTCTGGAACTAGTTTTTCCAGAAGGGATATTTGCGTCATCGGCTAAGCATCTTTCTTCTTCTCGAAAACTAACCTTTTAAATGTCGATATATAAAAGAAGTTTGTGCATTTTGTTCCATAAATTGATATTTTGATAATAACATTTGATTTGTCAAAGACTTTTTTGCACTGCCGTATCGAAACGTACGTTTTTTAATATCCATTTGAGTTTCATAATGTTTCACTTTATCGAACTCAGTGAAAATTTTGAGTTTTTATATCACTAGTGAAAAAAATGTCTTAAACTATCCAACAAATTTGTCTCAAAGTCAAAATTTGGTCGCTATTGTTGCCCTCAAACTACACAAAATATTGGTCTCGGCTATGCCATACAACCGTGATTATGTTGCAAATTAATTTGAGGAAACTGAAATTCATAGTCTTTTTGTCTGAATTCCACAGCAAATTTTTTAAATCATTCATTATATCTCTGATTTTTTCTTAAGTTTTCTTTCAATGCGGAACACTGGCGTTAGCAAAAAAATTTTTTAATATAATATATTATAATTTCACAATAAATTGACTTTTCATCAAATTGTTTTTTAAATTAAATACTTCTAATTTACTAGGAATATAGATGATTTTATAAACTGATATCACACAACTGTGACAAATTTGTTGCAGAAAGTGCCCTTTTAACACGGATTATACTCGTAAGTCAATTAACTTATTCGAAGAGAATGAAAGAAAATAAAATAAAAATTTTATGAAAAGAAATTTTCAGAAACGATGAAACACTCGCCTTCGGCTCGACTCGTTTCACTCATTAAAAAACAGTTGACTTTACACTCTCGTAACACAAATAACAATGCCTTATTTTATCGACCTAGTTGTATTTATAAATAACTATTAAATTTTCAAAAATTTAAATATAAAATTCAAACATTTTTTTTATCTAAGAGTATACAATAAAAAATTGGGATCAAAATAAGACCCCATCCGGAAGAAGGGCGTCGTTATCAATTTTATACAATATTTATGGGGTTCCAAGAACGGTAGCCTTACTTCCATCAGTTCTTTTTTTAAATGTATTTGTGACTGTTTCTTCTGTTCGGCATTTGGTGACAGTTTTTTAAAACTAATATTTGACATTTTGAAAATATCGATTCAAAGTGAATTGAATTTTAAATTTAAATTTTGTCTTTAAAATAGTAAGCAAACAGGATGCTGAAGATGTGTCATCAATAAATTAATGATGTTATCAGATTCTAGTAAACCTTTAAAGAAATTTTAAAATTTGAGTTTTACCAAATTTTAATTTAAAACTATTGATCTTTGAAGTAGTATTTGTGTCGAGTAAAAATATAATGATGAGACAAAATATTATCAATAGGTTCTTCTACTATTTCAGCGCATAATGTGGATTTATTTGGGTAAATTAGAAAGAGCTCAAATCTTACAACTAGACCCTTTGAAAAAGGATCCATGGCTCGAACCCTCAATTCAGCTATGAGGCATGTCAAATTTATGAAACTGTGAACATTTATGGAATAAAAAAAATCAATTTAATGAAAGAACAGATTAATAAATGAAGTATCATCTTTTCTTACTTATAGTAATCTTTTAAGATTCATTATTAAAAATTTGCACCACCCAGAAAAGCATATTTAATTGTTTTAGTGTTCAATAAAGCACAATGTAATGAAAAACATTTTTTTTATTTGTCAGAATCTGGAAAATTTATTCATTAATCAATTTCATCAAAATTTTTAATTTGGGAAATTCCATTTTGCACACCAAAATAGAAGCAATCCATCAATCAATCACTTTTGAGCGATCATTCAATTTGTCCCTGATATTGAAACCCGTCCCAACATCAATTGAATTTTTTGCAAAAACTATCAAAATTCATCTCTAGTCTTCTCCTCTCTCCTCTTTATTATCTCGCTGTCTAATTTGCAATACGGTCTCCAGTGGCAATTCGCGGTGTTCGTGTAATTACATGCAATTAATCTGGGTTAAACGGTTTCTAAAGCAAGATCGCAGCCATTGACCGTGAAAATGTGCATATTTTCCAGTCATTTTTTAATTGCCGGTACAGCACAACTGCCCAGCTTCCTGGGAATCCCAGTTAACGATATGCTAAGGGCGTTTTTGTTCACTTCCATCGAATATGTAATTGATATTTCTGCTCAATCAAATCTCTATCATTTAGCATATTGTTCTTTTTAATTGATTTAATACGATCTTATAATAATATAACGCACATATTTACAAACTGAAGCAATAATAGTTATTTATACAACAAGTTCAAAAAGCAAGACATTATTAAACACTAGGTTTTATTGAAATCATGAACGTTGCGAGAGACCCAGACATTTTTCAGGCAGAGCTGCCAGCCATTGACAAATGCGCTAAAACATGATAGGAACGTTGACTTAGCCATAATGTTGGACAGTCAAGCAGCACTGAAGACACTAGAAGGTACTCAGGTCAAATCTAAATTGATATGGGAATACCTAACGAAGGTTAACGACTTAGGCAGCAAAAATAAAGTAGATCTGGATTTCAGGCCATACAGAAATAGCAGGAAACGAAAAAACGGACGAGCTCGCTTACTAGGAGCAACTACACCGCCGGAATCCTTCTGCGGCATCAGTCTAAATGACCTCAAAACTACCAGGCCTAATGCACTCGAAAGCGACAATTGGAGGTTATAACCCCAAAAGAACTGTGGAGCTTATGCTCCTTAACAGAGATAAAGTCAGGGATGTTATAGCCTTGCTGACAGGGCATTGTAAACTTCGCAAACACCTATGACAACAACTAGGAATCACTGAAGAAGGATAATGCAAGTTCTGTAGAGATAAAGCGGAAACACCTCTTCGCCTTCTACAAGACTGCCTTGCAATAACTCCGCAGAGGTGGAAGCATCTAAGGGAAATACACCCAACTGCGGCGCAACTTCAAACCCTGAAGTTAGACCAAGTCTAAGATTTTAAATAAAGACTAAAACTTATGGGCATACTTTAAGGCAGAAATATGATAGAGCACAACAGATCTTCAGGTTAAAGTGCTGGATCACTTCATTAGAGTAATAGTTATTAAAACAACGTGTAGGAAAAATGAACCATAATTAAACTCGAGTAGAGTACGAGTGTTTAATTATGTGTTTTTCCGACCAGTTTCTTACAAGATTTTATAGAATTCGCGTATTTATTATCTATTTTTCCGCGAAATATGAAGTAAAGAATAAGAAGACAACCCAGTAGTACTAAATTAAGGTCTAAACACATACAATGAAGAAAAGTACTTGTCAAGCGAATAGAGCTTTTGGTCTCAATTTTTCAAAATATCACGACAACCTTGCACCATGCGCTGTATCACTAATATGCACTCATCATTTAAACCACATTTAATAGCCTTAATCAACATTTGAGAAGAACATTACTTTTTGTAATTTAATGTGAGAAAATTTAAATTGATTAATAAATCATGGCCTACTTTATTATAGAGACATAAACAACGTCAAAGTAAATTTTCATTATACGCTACTAAGATCCAAAATTATAATTTTTAGTAGTTGAATTTTGGTACAAAGTACTAATTTCGTATATTTACACGATTTGTAATTGTCTGCAGGTATTGAATTATACATTAGTCAATACTGCACATTTATGAAACAATTTACAGAAGAAGAATTGGCTACTAAAATGTAAAAATAGAATAGTATAAATTAAATAAACCGTGCGAGTGATTTCAAGAAAATTGTCATGTTTTATAACTCTTATCGATCTTGTTTTATGCAAAACTTGACTCATTTTTAGGAAATTCTACATTAAACGTACAAATTATCTGAATTTCCGTTCAAAATACGTTTGTATAATTACAAATATAAATTTATATTAATAAACATGTTTTTTTAAAAATGAGAATGGTGTCATTAATAAATAAGAGGGAGATAAACTAGCATGTTTCTATCAATGCAAAAAGACAGGTATTTACAGTTCAATAAGAAACCAATTGAACAAATGTCATTTCGAAAATATTAATTTCATAGAACTAAAATGCATAAAAAAAACAAAACATTAAACTCTAAAATTACGATCGGAGTAACCAATCGCAAAGCCTACTCTTCAAAGTGTAATAATTCTGAAAACCGTTTTACTTTTAATTAAAAGATTATAAAGCCATGAACGGTTATTAAGGTCGCAATATTAATCTTCCAAATAAAAACAATTAGCTACAATAAACATATTTGCGTGCAAAAAATTGCTCAATTTGCGAAATTATGAAATTTAATTTTTATGACTTGTTACATGTTACATTAATTGTTTAAGGCATATGATTTTTGGCACGTTATTGTTAAAATTTGCAAGCAAGTGCAATTTTAAAGTATTGGCACGAAGAATATTAGAATATTTGAATAAAATCAGATATTAATTGACTTTTAATCTTTTAATAATAGTTGTTTTTTAGATTGGAAAACGGTTAGGAAAAAAAGAACATTATTAAACACGAGTAAAGTTCTAGAAAACGAGTTAGTTGAGTTTTCTAAAAGATACGAGTGTTTAATTTTGTATTTTTCCAACTTGTGTTTTTTTTAGAAAATTTCATGCGATTCCCATGATAATTTGCTATTTATTCACGAAATAAAAAATAAGAAGACAATCTATTACTTAATTATTACATCTGTTAAGCAATAGAATTGATGGCCTCAATTTTTTAATATTTAAAAACGAAAAACCGCAAATACCGAATGG
>JXOV01011858.1:0-23440 GCA_001014945.1 Clogmia albipunctata
TATTACTATACAAAATTGTATAAATATCTATTATTGATAATAAACTTAATTTTTCAGCTCACTGTAATTATTTAAAAATAAATTTGGAANCTTCAAGCAATTAGATTTATCAGTGGAGCCAAATTCGGCGGCCACCCGTCAACACTCCTAAATATTACAAAAGCCCTAATTTTTTCTAGAATATATTATAGCAGCTGGGAGGATGGAAAGCAAGCGTCAAGAAAATTGAATCAATTTTTAATAAGAGCATAAAAANNNNAAAAAAGCAATGGGGTTCACAAAAAACACTCCTGGCCATGTTATATATTCGGAATCGGGAGTCCTTCCCCCTTCAATCTCAATTGGAGTTCCTTACAATTAAAGATATTCTTAAATGTATAAGCTCTAATAACTAATAATCTGAATATAATTAAGAAACATTTAAAACACATTTCCCGCTTTAAAAAGGAGAAAAGTTTTTTGGAAAAAATTGTAAATAAATTTAGAAGATATAACTGAAGCCTGCACAAGTACTGATCCTATGTCTATTTATGTCAAATATGTAATACTAAAAACAACATCTATCATAAAGTTTTTGTCTGTAAAAAATATAGTTCCAACAGGGAGCAATTTTCTATTTTGGTTCAAAGGCCGTTCAATAATATAATGGAATTTACAGGACTACAAAAAAATTATGAATTTTATTAAATTAAACAAAATTGTTTGTTAATGCCAATACTAACAGAGAATATGTCTAGTTAGGATCTGGAAAGGATAGCTTTAAGAGAAATTGTATATAATTGTACATAAACGACACATATGACCTGACGGTCAGTGTCGAAAAAAATATAATAATAAATAAAAAAAATACTTTTCTATGAAAAAGGCAATTAAAGGTCAATTTAAAAGCTAAATGTTAAAAAAATACCCATTTGGAATTCTAACAATAAAATGCTTCCTTCGAAAGGATGTAATACAAGGCATCAGATCAAATACTAACAAAAATTTGAAATGTACGCAATGGTTTTTACACCATTGAAATTTAAGATTAACTTTTTTTATATATAAAAAGATTATTTTGTGAAAAATAAAAAAAGGGATCTAATTTAAAATCATAAAATACCTTTTTATAATAAACTTACATGAATCCATATGTGGAATCCAAAAAGTCCCAGCTGCCGTTTAAGAGCACAAAATTGAGGAAACTAAATCCAAGCAAAGCTGCTATAAATAACAAAACAATTGACCCCGCCTTGGCCAAATTGAAAGTCTTGCCCCGATCATTAGTTGATTGTTGCAGGACCAAAGGAACGATTAAAACGATGGGATATAGGTTTTGTTGCACCTCCATCACCAACAACAAAATGGCAGGGATAGTTTTCCTATTGGCCAACGCGTACAGAAACAGGGCCAGTGTTAGATTACTCCATACGGTCAGAGTTTGTCCGACACAATTTAGAATTGTGTATGGATTAAAGAGATACGCAATGAGGGTCAGCATCGGCACCTGAACCACATCCTCCAGCTTAATTAGTAGCTTCTCTACATCCTTAGCATATTTGTGCTGTTCCTTTTGCTGTTCTCCGAACAGATCTTTCACAATTTTTGTAGCGACTTTAAAAAGTACAAAACCCGCTAATAAGTCCATAATAACAAACAAGGGCGTGATAACCGCCGGTACGTGCTTTATCAAAGCATTTGTGGTAATTAAAATTAACGGACTGTTATGGTATAGATCTCCGGAATAAGGGTTTATCCCTTGATCATAGAGAAAGGCTCCTTCTTGTACTGAAATTAGGGGAAAGTATTTAGTTTGGTTGCTTATCATTTTGAGATTTTACAAACCTCTTTTCCATGAGTTCAGGGGAGTGGATACTTCTATTCTAGACTTAATACTGTTGGCGAACATACTGGTCATCAACAAAAACCTTATTGTGCCGGCAAGAACAAAAATCACCACAGTCCGATTCATTGTTTCTGCTATACCGGCTTCAATCGTAATCGTAGATATATTAACCAGCTACAACGTATGTCATTTCCCTTTTTAAACAAGGTTTAGCTTAAATTAAGAGGATTTTCTCTCAATGTTTTTATCTGGAAGAAATCTAGAGATAACGTGATGTATTGATAATTATTTGTTTGCAACAACAAACGTCTAGAAAATTTTAAAATTAACTATGACTCTCGTTCTTTCTTCCGTTGCTGATTTTAATGATATGCATTCGGTGGAGGACACCTGTCAAAACAACATTTTATTTTGAAATCGAAAAGGCGATTAAGGATATAAGCCGATAATATATTTAACAGACGGAAAGTGTGTTCAGTTAATATTACGGTGAGTGGTCGAAAATTATGATTCCTTCAATTTGGGGTCTCTTTTTTTCAAAACAAGCTTTTGTGTTTTTCTCCAATTTCTTAACTAAAAGAGGTCTGTTTCTGCATTGTTTTGCTCTTTTGGCCATTTATAGGATGTAACAGAAGCGCAGCATGCCGAGATTTTCGGGATCTAAGCCTGGTCAAACGCCCATGTCGGAACGCCAGCAAATGGCTCTGCTGATGCAGATGACCAATCAAAATGGTGAGTTTGTGCTTGTTTCCTACAGCATTTGTTGACTGGAACATGCTTTACAGAGTCGAGCAGTGGAGGAGGTGCGAATATGGGGGGTTCCGGTTCAGCCGGAGGAGCTTCGCCATCGAACTCCCCGGGACTGAACCAGCAGAGCGTGACGGGGTCCAATGCGCCGGGCACTCCACAGACCAGGCTCAGGGACAAGAATGGAAGGGGTGAGAGTCCGCTCCATGTGGCCGCCATCAAAGGCGACTACGATAACGTGAAAAAACTCCTGGACCAGGGAATCAACCCAAACGTCACTGACAATGCCGGTATTTATTTAATTAAATCCATCATTCTCATACTATTTAAACCATTTCTCCTCTTTCCAGGTTGGACTCCTCTTCATGAAGCCTGCAATCATGGGCATTTTGGTAATTATTTGATGTTTCTTTGAAAAGATTTAAAATGCATTTATTAAAATTAAACACGTTTTCTGTTTCAGGAGTGGCCAGTTTGTTGATAAAAGCCAATGCCAACGTCAATGCAAAGGGATACGAAGATGTGACTCCTCTCCACGATGCCTGCAATCACAGTAAATTGAAGAATAGTATCACGTTGTGAGAAGATTTAATTTTGTGAATATTTCAATTTCAGACTTTGCCGGTCAAATCAAATTGGTGAAATTACTCCTTGAAAGAGGAGCTGATCCCACGATCAAAAATGCAAAAGGAAAGACTCCTATTGACGTTGCTACTTCTCTAGTTTATGGCATTTTAAAAGGTGAGATTTGCAATTTATGTTCCAATGTTTTATCAATATTTACCCGAAAGGCATTGGATATTTAATCTGTGGTCTCTGTTAATTATCAAACCAAGAAGTATGTAATCCAAATTATTCTCCAGTCACTATCCACCTAGGCTAGAATTCGTTCCTTTCGAAACATAGGACAACGGACCTTAAAGTAGTTTGTTTAGTTTTATTTCAATACGTAAAATTATTTTAACTTTTAATGCCTATATCGACGATTATCTGTCCTGAAAAGAAGACTCAAAGCCTTAGTCTAATGTTCACAAACCGCATCACACTTTCATTTAAACACAGTTTAGAACCAATTTTAGATATAATAAGTATTGAAAAGTTGTAATATTCTCTTAAACAATCACTAAAGAAATTCATATATAAAACATCTTGTAAAATGTTATAATAATTTTTATTAACAGTTTTGATGCTAATTCTTTGTGTTAAAGTTGCATTATTCCTTAAAAATGAATAATTTTCTGTTTTATTTTTATCTAGAACAAAAACATAACCCTAAAAATTCAAATTTCGTACCATCTCACTTTAACATGTTGCCATCTCTCTCTGTCTCAAGACATCATATTCATATTTTGATAATAAATTACTTTTTATTCTGATTACATAGTAGCAACGCCCTTGGCAAAACTGTAAGAAACCAGTTGTATTCATCAAATTTGAGTGAATTAAATTTTCCGGACAATTTTCCAATGCGCAAAGCGAACAAAGTCGCTAGTTTTTACGAGTGTGTTTGTGTGTGAAATTGTTAAGTGGGAAAGAAAATTCTTAATTATTCCCGATTAGAGTGTTTCAATTGGGATTTGGACAACTTGAATATCAAAAGGGTAATGTCCGATAATTTATATCGCCAGTGTTTTTCAAATTTCCTTTGTTCCGCCGTTAATTAGCTACTATCGAGAAATAATTTATTACGTGTGGTTAGATGTGTGTGTGTGTATAATTTTGCATTTGTCACTTGACCAAGAATCAAATTAGAATTTATTGCCCCGAAAAAATAGGTGAAGTTTTTCTTATAAGGACTTTTTTTTGCATTGTTTGAATGAGTTATACGCCTTGGGACTTTATTAATGGGTAGCAGTAAATTACAATTTGTGAAATAAGAGTGAGAGAATCTCGGATTATTATTGAAGCCGGTTCTGTGTTTGTGTAAGTGTACATAGGAGAATCAATTAAAATTTGATTTGAGAGTTTTTATTTTTTTTATTTTACGAGAAAGAATATTTTGGCAATTTATTTATGGCATTTAATGGTGTGACGTTAAAAGTGCAAATACGATTCTCTGTGGTTTTTTTGCAATCGCAAATTTAGATGTAAAGTGTGTGTAAATAAAACATTTTAATTTGCATTAAAATGTACTTCACCACTACAGAGTTACAACAGGCCGTATTTTTCTTTCGATAAGATGACGACGTTATGTGTTTTCTATTGTGAATGACCGCAGAAAGAACAAAAATACAATGTTGCTGCGTTGATAATTATTTTGTTACATTTACGTGAAGCAGTAATTCATTTTCTTTGAGTGAAAATCTTCTCTATTGACGTGATTGTGTGTGTGTTTGTTTTTTTTTGTTGCTGATTTCCATTTATTTGAGTAAATTAAATAAACACAAATTATGGATTAAGAGCGAGCAGAGTAAAAGAAAACGGTCCTATAAAAAATAAATACACCAACAACAATGTGTGAGTTCATTTAAATTTTCGCGTGAAAATTAAATCGCTATTTTGTCACACTGTTTTCTCCCCGAGCGAGCGGAGAGAGTAAATTTGCTCTTCTTATACAAGACGATAGTCCTCACTGCGCACCTTTTACCATAGTAAAAAAATAAAAATGTCATTTAACATTTTGGAAATTAATATATTGAAATGTATTTAATTAATTTTTTTTTATTAATTCTCCAAAATCAAGCTATATTAAACAATGGGGGTTTAAATAGGCGTGTGTTAAATAATACTTATCAAGCGTGTTTAATACAAATATTCTTACATTTAAGATAAATTTATAATATTAATTGTGTTTCGTATCACAATTGGACAATGAAAATGATGTATCCTCTATTTTTACAATTTTTACTTAATGTAAATGTAGTCACATATAATACATCTTGTCCATGATATTGTAAGAATGGGGAAATATATTTTCACAGTTTTTAGATTTAAATTTGGTTTTCGTACGAGCGTTACGTAAAATGGTTTAGATAAGAAATAGAATAATACTAAAAATCGTATTATAATTATAGTCAAGAGGTCGAGCCGATTTTCTTTTGAGAGGCGGTAGAGTCCGTTTGAGACAATATGATTTAAAATTATCATAATACATATTTATTGTGTTGATTATACTCTTAACAGAAACCTACATCACTTTTTTATGAAAAAACAAAGGAACTAATTTTTGTGATTATTTTCACATTTCGGCACAAAACAATTTTTTTTAATCATTTAACACACATTACTATATCTTAGGTACTTATTTCATAAACTTAATTACTTTAAAAATCTTTTCTCACTTAATTTTAAGTTATTTTCTTGAATCACACAAATCAAAACCAAGTTTAACATGCCGATTATGACGTCATCAATGGAATATCAGGTTATTACAACAACAAATAATCGGCATGACTTCTTCTGTGTTGACCTACTTATTGTGATTAGCCCTCATTATAATAATAAAGGAAAAATGCGTAAAGTGCATTAAAAATTTTCCCTGGAAAAACAATTTGAATAAGATCATATCGCATAAAAGCAAAATGATATACCAAAAAAAAAGTCAAATGAATTGATAGAGTGGAAAATAGGAATGACCCACAACTAAACAAAAGTAAGTGGCTTATCTCTTAGGTTTTTCAGAAATAAATTTTATTTAACTGATAAGGGGCCATGGTTATAGTGGGTTTGTCGAGTTTTCATTCCAAAAATTGGTGAAATAATTTATTCGGTAGGTTTTAATACTGGTGGTGGTTTTTATTTAAAAACGAACTCAATTTACAAATTATCACCTTTTTTTATACGGAAAGTAAACACTAGGTAGATAAGAGCCAAAAACCAGGGTCAAGGCTCTAAATACATTTCTTCGTTATTATAAGTGGGTATTGGTTGAACAATAATTGGATGATTTTGTCTTCTATTAATAGTGCTTCGTTATTTTAAAATAAGCCAAATTCAATTGGTATCAATTCTGATATTTGAGCAATTCTTATTAGATTCAACCTATAAATTTGAAGGTATCAAATTGGGTTGTATTTTTCAATAAAAAAAAAGTATTTTAGGGGGTGAAAAGTGTTTGTGTGTGTTTCGTGTCGAGATATCGAAAAATGTTCAAACAAATCGATTCGGATAGGGATTTATTTCGGAAACGTGATGAGAATAATCACCTTGGAAAGAAGCGAAACCGCCAGGCATTGGGATATCAAAAGTAATTTGTCGAAATCCATCTGCCGATTAAAATGAAATTGAAGCCCTGAATTAAGTGGTCCAGCATTTAGCACTTTTCATTTAATAGCCTGTAAATATCAATTTTATTATCGGAATCGATCAATTTACTTGAATTGTAGTTTTTACGTGGGGTTGTGTTTTCTTGAGAAGATAATTTAAAAAAGGGGTGTATATTGAGCTAGTTTTTAATGAGAGAGACTATAAAATATCGAGCAATAGGTGAGAGTCTAATCCTTTCTAGAAAATATTAAAAATCCTAAATCAATAAAAAATTAAAACTTAATTTTGAAAATAAGTTTGTATGACACAGTTATGGACATTTTATAGTATTCTTGTTTGTGTCAATTATTTAGCAAATTCTTTTATTAATAGATCCAAATTTCACTTCTAAGAAGAGCAATTTAAAATCCGCTTTGGAATAATAATAAGAAGAAATTTATGTGTGTGTATAGTAAGCAGGGTTGCCACCCGTACTATATTTCGGGCCTTCATACTATATACTTTATGATTATAATATAGTACGCTAAAATACTATATTTTGAATGATTTATTTTTTGTGATTTAATTTTTTTTTATTTTAAAAGATACGAAATGCAAAAGAACATTTTAACTTTTTTATGAAGAAAAATGTCATAATTGAAACATCTTAAAACATATATGTATCACTCTAGATTTTCATAAATAAACCATGCGTAAATTTCTGTGTTTAACATATCAAAATCACGAGCCTAAAATTATTTTTTTGCATTTATATATACGAGGTCAATAAATCGTGTATAGAATGCAACTACATAACAGTTTTAGATATTTATAGACCGACTGGATCGTGAGAAAATAAATTATCTTTTTTTTTGCTTTGATAAATTCAAATAAATTGACTATTACACCAAAACTTCCACAAAAGGTTATTATTATTTATTGGCGAAATCCTGGAGCAGTTTAATAAAAATTTCTTTGATTTTAATAACGCTAAACCATTATAAACAATGCATAACTTTATAATATCGTTCACCTAATGAAAACACAAGCTCTATTGTACTGTGAAACTTTATAGATATATTTACGGGTTATATTCCCACAAACGAAACAAAAAAAATTCTAAGGATTTTGTACATCTATTAACTACTCAAAGCGATGATATCATTTAAATTTGTTGAAAGTAATTTCATTTCTATTGTACACTTCCGTCATTTTTGCAGGCAGAGAAAGATTTTGCAGAAAAATAATGAATAAAATATTCGAAAAAACTGCTATATTCTATGAATTTGATGAGAAAAGTTGACTTTTATTTTAAAATAGACTGTAAAAATTGTTTATCTAATTAAATATATTGCAGCAATAAAAAATTGTTGATGAATATAATAACAATGAAAAATTGAATGTTCTATATTTTCATACTGCGTACAAAAAATATATAATTTTTTGCCTAAAATGACAAAAATACTATATTTTCACCAAGAAAAGGTGGTAACCCTGATGGTAAGAGAGACTTCATTTTATTTCTACTGCCTTAAAAATTGTACATATTAAATTTTGATTTATCGTGTGTGTAAATATGAAGGCTTTCGTCGACACTACTCTATCGTATCTTACTGAATTTCAGTGCAAGAACGGAAATATTAAATAAATTTAAGATTTACTAGTATGTATATTGAGACATGTTTAGTCTAGACTTTTTTTTTAAATGGCACTGAACGTTGGAATTTATTTGGTTTAAATTTCAGTCTTACAAACCAATGCCCAATCGGATGTTTACACATTATAAAAATCGGCCATAAATTGAATTTTATTTCCACATTAGTCAGAAGAGAAGAGCCTTGTGTAGAGAGTATTTTTAAATCTTGGCGCTTTTGTTTAAAACTGCCAATTATGCATCGATTTTCCGCTAATCATTTGCGCTGAGACGCGCTTAAATTGCGAAAATGAAAAACAAAATAAATAAATGCAAAGGAGAAAATGAAACCGATACGGATTACTTGAAGCCACGTCGGTGACGGCGCGGGGGGAACGTGATAAAATTCCAAACATCATATTTGCTCGTAAATTAATTTATACCCCAACGCCTTTACATTTGTATTGTTTGTTTAAAATTATTATCGACTAATTCTCTCTCTCTCTCTCGTATTCTCTGTGTCGTTGTGTGGTGTTCTGTGTTTTAACAGATGCAGCAGCGAGTCGCACCCCGTCGTCGTCATCATCTTCAGTTGCTGCCGGCATGTCATCGTCATCACTAACCACCACCTCGACCACGTCAACGCCGACGATTGGAGGAGTCTCAACAGGAGGAGGGGGAGGAGGAGGAGAGGGAGGCGGCCTGGGAGTAGTGGGAGTCGGAGGGGCCTCTTTATCGCAGGCCCAACAAACCACAACAGCGGTGTCGTCATCGGCTGTGAGCGGGCAGCAAAGTGGTGGACAATCGACGACGCACAAATCTATGAAAGCGTCATCGAATGAGCCGGGAACTTTGAACTCCCTGTCCTCGGGGAAGGTGGGCAGCAAACAGCAGGACCAGGAGCAACAGAAATCGGACCCCACTTCAAACGCGGGCAGTAACAAAGGGGATGAGATTTACGAGTTCAAAACGGAGAAGGAGAGACAGGAAGAGAAGTTAGCTCAGGAGAAGAAGACAGACAGTTCGGAGAGAGACACAGCAGAGGGTTTATTGAATTTACCCGCTTCTTCAATGGCGGCGACGAAACGGACTTTTCCCGGAGAAGAGGAGAGCTCAGACATGGGACAGGACAACGACGAAATCAAGAGAAAGAAGCAGAGAAAAGAGGAACAAACTACTTCTAATAGCAACACCTCAATGGGTCAAACTGGAAATTCTGGAGGCCAATTAATGCCGGGGAATAATAAAGATAACAAAGGTCCTAATGCTCAAAGGAATCAAACGCTCCAGCAGCAAAAAGGACAGACTAGTTCCTCTTCAACTGGTCACAATAAAAATTTAAATACTCCTAATTCGTCTTCAGCGACGGATAGAAAAAGCCCTTGTCCAAGTCCTAAACCTGCTGCTGATTCCTCTCAAGTGCAAGTTACTAATGTCAGTGATTCAACCACATCAGATCCTCTAACTCAATTGTCCGCTGATGACTCATCGTCATCGAAATCGTCAGACAATTTCAACGCAAACGCTCCTAAAGTGCCGCCATTAAAGATTGTGATTCCCCAGCAGAATGACCAAGATAATGCGGGTAGTGCTCGTAATGGAAAGAATCAGTCGACAAGGAGCCATTCTCTGCCCTATGTGGTGCCCTCCTCGAACAGCAACGACAGCAGTGCTGGTGACAAGGAGAGCTCTTCGTCAAGGTGTAACAGTCCAGTGGTGGAGGGAGGAACAGGGGCTAAGAAGACCAGTGGTGGTAAAGATGATCAAACGACAGGATCAAATACTGGAGGAGGAGGAGGAAATGGAGGGAATACAGTTGAAAGCACGGCTGGGACAGGAACGGATCGAGTCTTAGTACCGAGAGTCCTAAGAAGCTCTAATCGCAGTTCCGTGGGAGGACAGAATATAGACAGAAACTCGAACAACGCCTCTCCTCAGCTCACGTCGAGGAACACGTCGTCCCCCTTGGGTGGGGACAATAATTCGAACAATTCCTCGAATTCCGGTCCAAACAGTGCTGCCTCAAATGCAGCTAACTCGACCAGTGCTGCTAGTACCGCTGGGGCAGCGTCGAGCGGGAATCAGTCCGTAGCCACGTCCAATCAACAGCAAGCGAGTCCTTCAAACGCTTCCCAGGATCAAGACAATAATCAGAATTCTGGCAGTTCCTCTTTAACCACGACAGGATCATCGACAACTGGAAGCAATCAGCAACAGACTCAGCAGAAGGAAGCTCCGGTGGAACTGCATCCGAGAAAGAGGAAGATTAGGGCGAGTAAAGACGATTCCAAAGCATCGTCAAACCCTTCAAATACTCCCTCGAATGCGTCCAATCAACAGTCCTCGAACAACGCCTCCACTTCAGGTCAAAACAGTCAGCTGCAGCAGGACAGCAGTCCCGACCTGATCTCCTCTTCAGGAGAATTGCATCCCCTTGACCAACCTGTCACGAATTGCTATCAAATGTTCCTGAATATTCGGAAACAGATTGAGAGGAGGCAAAAAAATTTGTTCCTCGTCCAGCCGAAACCGCCCCAAGGTTTCAAGGACTATCTCATGAACCGGAAGACGTACGTTCTCGCGGGGAAAGCATCTATGGACCCCACAATCAATCAATTCCCCGCCAACATGAATCATCAGCAGCTGAAGGACCTTTATTCGACGCAGGAGAAGGAGAGGCACAAGCTGAAGATGCGTCATGTGGTGGAGAAGGAGAAGCTGGTGTTGGCCGTGGAGCAGGAAATTCTCAGAGTTCATGGACGTGCGGCCAGGGCCTTGGCTAATCAATCGCTCCCCTTTTCCGTCTGTACCATTCTCAAGGATGAGGAGGTCTACAACATGATCACTCCAGAGCAAGAGGAGAAGGACCGAAATGCGAGATCTCGCTATAATGGGCGTCTATTTCTCAGCTGGCTTCAGGACGTTGATGACAAATGGGAGAAGATTAAGGTAAGGATTTTATTTGTTTTGTTAAAAAACTATTTCATCGTGTCGTGCAAAGAACGTTCAGTTCACACATTCCTTGCAAAATTAACTATTTTCTTCCCTAAATCAACGTTAGTTTCAGTTTTAAAAAAACTCAGTTTATGAATTGAAATAAGGATTTTTAAACGTCCATTTAATTTATAATTTTCTTTTATTTCAACAGGAGTCAATGCTTCTGCGACACCACAACGAAGCGGAAAGTCTTCATGCTGTTCAGAAGATGGACTGGGAGGGGAAAATGAAGGAGTTGTCGCTGTGTGAATACAAGGCGAAAGCTGTGATCGAGGATCATCACGTTCCAATCGTGCATGTGAGCGACGATTTCGACCTTCTACCTCCATAAGACTATGGAGAAGGGCGTTAACTATGTAAAGCTGATATCATTTTAAGCACACTGACCTTAGGAAATAAAACAATGTGTAATTATTTACAAATGTGTTTTATTTTTCATTGTCTCTTTTTAACGGTATAAAATCGATAAACAATACTTTCAGTTTTGCTACAAAAATATTAAAAATGGACCATGGGGGACAAATCACCGAAATACATAATTGAATTATCGTGTCTTTGCTAATAGCACCCTTAAATTGCGTAACCCTTAATTATAGTAATAGTACGGTAGGTAACAAAGTAAAGCTTTCCCTTTCCCTAATAACGACATAATTTACAAATTGGACTTTAGGAAAGGCTTCAAGTACTTGTGGAATGAACTATTGACAGGCTCCTGGTTCATGGGGCTCTTGAGGGCCTCCTCAAACAGGCGTTCATACACGTTGCCGTCGTAGGCTCCCAAGGTGGAGCACAGAATTTTATCGGGCATGTCGAAGGAGTCGACGATTCCCACGGCATTGGGTCGAATTCGGCCCAAAACATTCTCCAAACGCTCTTGCAGGGTGGCAATGTCGGTTTCGGAGATGGCAACGCACCTCAGCATGTCTCCCATGCTCTTCAAAGCGGCATCCACAGCGTAAAGTTCAGCGATATCCCTCAACACAGCTCCCAAAGCTGGAGATAAATTCGCCACCTGCTTTGTAATCGAGTCGTAGCTTGATTGTACCAGGAACGCCCTGCAATGGGCATCGGCAGCCGCTGCCAGTTCAATCGAAGTGGCGTTGACCGCCTCCTCGTGAACCATTCCAGTCTTCTTGCGTCTCTCCAAGTTCTCATAGGCCACCTTAATCTTGTAGGCAGCTGTGATCTGCATCGCGTGAATGATGCCAGGGATGGAGTTCTCCCACCTTGGGTTCTTCACCTTAATCGCGTGCCCCAAATAAGCCACAGTCGGCGTCAACGCCTTGCCGTTGATGGCTAGACTCCACGCCTTCATCAGGTAGCGCGCGGTCTGCAGCAGCAGGACAGTGTTCTCGCCCTCGTAAGTGCTCGCCGCCGTCACCAAACCGTAGGTTGTGGGGAAGTTGGAGCTGGACAAATAACCGTGTCCACCGCAAGCCAAACGGCAAATCTCCACACCAGCCATCGCGTCAGCGGTTGTAACGGCTTTCAGACAGCACGACAGAGCGTGCAACTAAAATAGAGAAACGCATTTGAAAAGGATGTTCAATTTCAAATTTATTATGAATTATTTTACGATCTAGAGCAAAAATATAATGAGTATTTTTCCAAATAAGTATTAAAGCCTCGCCTTGAAGAAGAAGTTATACCAAATTTCATAGAAATCAATCAAAACGGCAAAACCTTTCTTTTTTAAATGTGTTTGTGACTGGAAATTTCATAGTCCAATTCAAAATCAATCTTAATAACCAACTTGCTTTATTCACCGAATTGTCAATTTGAACACATTTATTTACAACAAAATGTCGACTTAAAAGGTCACTTGATTTTCAAATTGATATTTGTCCTTAACATACTATTGAAACAGGATACGGAAGATGTGTCCTCAATAAAGTAATGGCAATTATCAGATTTTTTATTGAGCCTTCTTTAAAATTGAGTTTTAACAAAATTTTAATTTGAAACTATTGATTTGTGTAATACTCGTAGTACACTGCGTTCCAAAGATAGTTACTGGCTGCCTACTATGACATAGCGACCCAATTTTTCGCGCTGTATATATTGAACAATAGATTACCAACTATTTCAATATAAAAAAATCACTAAAAACTCTCTCTTCTTCTCGCATTCGGAGTGTGTAAAAATATAAATAAAATTCCCTTGTTTTTTTCGTGAGGGCTTAATAAAATTGTTTTGATTTAATGCAAAAATATTAAAAAATCAATATGCTGTTTAACACCTTTAGACTTTTTCATTGCAAACAAATGAAAGATAAGAATTATCTCAATACAATAGATTCAAAACCTTAAAGTCAGAAGTCTTGAATTTAAGGAAGATAAAAAGCCGCAAATGTTCGAAATGATCTTGAGAATTTCTTGGAAAGAATATGGTAGGATACGGAAACGTAGTCCCTGCCTTTCATTGATTTCTTTTAAAAAATACTTGAAAATGAAACTTCTTATTGAAAGCTGTCATATATTTCCAAAATTTACTTAAGTTAGTGCGTGGACAGTGTTTAAATAATATAATAACGAGATTAAATTTTTCTAATCAAAACAGTTGTATCTACAACTTATACCAATAATAAAGGTCTCACATAACTAAATATTAGTTAAAATTAAGAAAATTTGAAATACTTCCATCAATAACAAAGTTATTTACCGAAACAAATATTCAAACCCGTCATATGAAAAGAAAAATCAACAAGAGTTGGAATTGACCGATATATTTTAATGCTTTATGTGTATATCTTTCAATACTTAATATGTGCGCCAGCTAGAAGCGCAGCATGCAAAATTGATACAAAAAAGACAATTTGCTTTGTTTTCAACTCTGTTTTAAACTAAAGGCGCGTTCACATCAGAACGGGGCGTTCCCGTAAAAGAGCTCATAAAAGTTGAACGAATTTTTAATCGCCAAAAAACACTATTTCCGATCTGATTTAGTTAAATTAAAAAATACCACTGCGTTTGGCAACATTTTCCCGTAGTTAAAAAAATTTAAATGGATTTAATAGTAAAGCCGTAATTAAATAAAAAGTAATTCCGAAACCACACCTTGTTCTAACTGTATTGGGGGCAAAAAAACAAAATATTTTGTTTTTCCATTTAAATTTTTTTAACTACAAACGAAAGGGAAAATGTTGCCAAACGCAGTGGTATTTTTTAATTTAACTAAATCAGATCGGAAATAGTGTTTTTTGGCGATTAAAAATTCGTTCAACTTTTATGAGCTCTTTTACGGGAACGCCCCGTTCTAATGTGAACGCGCCTTATGTCAGCTTTAAATGTATTGTGTCTGAAAATTACGTTCGCCATCTTGCATTAGTATTGGTTTTGTGTACAAATATAATTTTAATATTTTAATTTCTTTACGTTGTCTTTCTACAGGGTTTAGCACTAGTATCTACTCCTTCTTTTAGAGAAAAATGGCTAATTTTGTAAATAAATTAATTTTTCAGATTCATATTTTTACTTTCAATTTTATTTTTCGAAATTGTGTAGTAGTATTGAAGCCATTTGAAGAACTCATAACAAACTGAGTTATTTTCACACAATTCGCACAACACTTCAAAAAGTTCAAAGATTTTCGCTAATGATTGTTGGATGATTCAGCTTAATTAACAGACTCATAATATTCATGTAAGTGGAACTCGAAAATGTGAAATTCAATTCCGATTGCTTTCAAAATTTTGGGGTTTTAACTAAGATTCATTTTGAAAAAGAGAAGATTTAAAATAATTTCACATTACCTCTGGCAGTCTTTCCAAATCTCCCTTATCCAACTCGGATGTCACTTGATTGTACATGTCCCAAATGTAATCCGCGCTGACTTTGAAAACAATGGCCTTAGCCAATTGAGGGAACACCTTGAACTGCTGAGTTAAATGGTCAATAACTTGGACTTCTGGTTTCCTTTAATAAAATGAAGATTATTAAAAATTGATATTTTAGCATAATTGGCTTTTTCTTACTTGGGATCGATGGGGCTCTGGCGACGAACAGCTGAATAACGGGTGGCAATGGTGGACATTTTGGACAGATAAACGGACATGTCTCGCACGATCACCACTCGAACAAACATCATTGTTCCGTAGGTGAGGACAGATGAAGGGGCCTTGATGAATGATCCGTCCTCCAGCACTTGGGCGTTCTTCATCAACATGTTCTTCCTTGGAATGCGCACATTTGAGAAGCCCAAAAATCCGTTATTTACACTGTTCATTCCGACTTTGGCTCCAATCTCACCAATCCTAATTCCTATTTTAAACAGCAATTATTCACAATAAGTTAAATATAATATTTATAAAATAAAATAAGTATAATAACCTGTATTTGAAAGGATACTCGTATAAGAATATTATTACGTAACTTTGTTTACAACCGGCTCAAAAAAATTGCAGTAATGAGCTTGTCACACCAAATTTACTGCTCGTGAACAATCCGCCCCCATTTTTTAAATCCAATTTCCCAATTAACTGTTATGATTAGATAATGAATCTTAGATAATGATCTTCGTTTTACTGGCTATTTTTCGCACTTTACAAACTTAAAATAGACCAATTATTAACGGCGCAATGACAGACTTTGAAGATAAGAAAAATGAGGGGTCCAATAAGAAGTCGACAAATGCAATAAGCAAACTTCTCCTTCGTTCTCAGTAACCCTGAGACGCACATTTGTGCGAAAAATAGCCAGTAAAACGAAGATTCCATAAACATTCAATTTCGGATTGTCCACAAGCAGTAAATTTGGTGTGACCAAAGCATAAGGGGTAAGGAACGTAAAAAAGGCTGGTTACCGAACTATGAAATGTGTTATATGGCCCCTTCTGAGCCTCCGATTTGTCTGTTTAGCAACGAATATTACGGTATTTAGGATGTCGATTTAAATTTCAAACAGCCATACCGGCATTAATACTTATTCTTTTTTTATATTTTAAATTGCAATATGCAAATGAAATACAAATACAACACTAATTAAGCAATAAGGTTGTACGGATCTGTGGTGGTATTAGTAGTAAAACGTCATCAGCCGGCTATAATTCATTGTTTTGATTTTGTATTCAAGAAAATTAGCGATAATATTGTAACAAAAAATATTTAAAGAGATTAAATACGTGTAATAATTACTTCAGACAATAATTTTTGGGTATAATAAGTTGAATATTACTTAATTTGTGCCGAAATGCGAAAAAATTCGCAAAAATTCTCTCATCCAAATCGGTCAAAAAGTATTGAAATTTTAAGAAAATAGTGTTAAATTCGATACAAGATAGAATCTAGATAACAATATACGTATACATCTGTCTAGTTCTCATTTTACCAATAAAAAACACAAACCAGATGGATTCATGTAATTTTTCATCCAGCTGATGACGTCACGTGAAACCCGGTCGATTTATACAAGGTTGAGCGACTTTGTACATATAAACATACACATGTAATTTAATTATCTAATTATATATAATTAATCGGGAATTTCAAATTTTAAACAGGGACATTTGGTCGCTTAATTGTATTAATTTTATGACTGAACGATTTTTTGGTGTCACAGCCGTGTTACGTAATTTTCATAGTGTTTTAAAAACTGAATAACTCCTCCAAAAGATTAGATTCTCAGAAATAATACTGTTTATTTTATAAAAACTTCCAACAAACATTTTAATAGTCAATGTTCAGGGACTTTGAAAGAATATATTGATCTATCCACAAATATGATTAATTTTAATATAAAAATTTTGTAAATTACTCTGCGAATTTAAATAGTAAACGTGTGCCACCTAGAAGCTCATCAACCTAATTTCATACAAAAACGACAGTTTTTTCAACTCTGTTTTAAACTAAGTCAGCTTTAAATGTCTGGAAATTACCAAATTGACACGCTCGTCATCTAGTGGACTATTTTTTAACTTCTTGAATTAAATTTAAAATGGAATTTTTTTCTTTAAAACACTTTTTAAACAGGATCTGGAAGATGTGTCATGAATAAAATAATGGCAGATTTTATAGTAAACCTTCTTAAAATTTGAGTTTTATTAAAATTTAAATTTAAATCCATTTATTTGCATTAGTATTGGTGTCGTGTACAAATATAATTTTAATATTATTATTTCTTTACGTTGTTTTTCGCCGCGATTTAGCACTAGTAAATATGAATTCAGTATAATTACTTGATTGATAAATAAAAAACTGCTAATGATAAACTACAACTACTAGTAAACTAAAACTGTAGTAGTTTTTGTAGTAATCAAAGAACAAAATCCTATTTCCATTTAATAAAATAAAAATTTGCAATATTACCTGGCATTGGCATATGAGTCTCTTCGTCTCTCACTTGGACGATGAATGGGAAAATGCCTCGGCACTCCCCTTGGGTGTACAACTGGGCGACTACAACGCAGTAGTTGGCTGTGTGTCCCAAGCCACCGGGCCACCATTTGTACGAGGTGATTGTGGGGCTGTTCAGGACGAATTCTTGGGTCTTGGGATCATAAGTAGCGGTAGTTTCAAGCCCTCTGATGAAGGTGCCGTGTCCCAGCTCGGTCTGGGCGTAGGTGCCGACGATGCTGCAGTTCCAAGCCTTACCCATCCACTCCGCCTGCTGCTCCACGGTGCCCTGGCCCATGATCGTCGGCAGGAACATGACAAAGTGTACGCCCAAGGGATTGCCGTTGGCGGTCACGCTCTGGCCTAGATTTCCGCTCAACAACGCCCTGTATAGATAAAGTTTTTGCCTATATTAACATGCACAGTAACGACAACAAACACGGAGGAACAGAGAAGCCCAACAAAATTAATGTAGTGCCAGGTGCCAATATTGTGTGCGGTGTGCTCTTACATATAGTTCTCGATGCCATCCTTGCCCTGCTCCTGCAGCTTCTTGATCTTCTTAAAGGCAACGGTCGCCTTTCGGACAGTCTCTTCGTACAACTCCTTGTGCGACAGGAATGAAAGAGGAACCTTGTCCTCAAGCTCGGGATCGTCCAAGAAATAATTTTCTAGAAAAATATAATTGGAAAAAAGATAGTTTAACAATTATTAGGATATTAAAGATTTATTCCACCACCAGGTAATTAAAATAAGTTATTTATTTATTTCCAAACATTATCAATTACATATTCAATTTCACAACAATATTAATTGGTTTGCTACAACTGCTTTATGAATTATGAGTTAAGCTGAGATAGTTTAGTTAAAAAATTAACATTGATTAAAAAATAGGGTTACAAAAGTAAAAGATACGGAGCTATAGAAGAATAATATATTTTGATACAAGTAGTGAAATAGAGGTTATTACAGCACAAATTTAACATGTCTTTTGGCGAGGGTAGCGAGTAAAAATAAGTAAATGAGTGTTGTAATAACATATTTCACATGTGTATTAAACGCTATTTTGTGTAATTCTAAAAAAAATATCAGTTAATCGACAATTAATAATAAAGCCGTTTTTTTTCAAATTGTGCAACAACAACTCACAACGAAATTTTCATATTAATAGTTATTTATACAACAAGGTCGTTAAGATAGGGCATTATTAAACACAAGGGTCGGGCCTTAAAGAAGGCCCGAGTGTTTAATAATGCTTATCGACCGTGTTTTATACAAAATTTTATGCATTATTAAAATAAATTTACACAAAAATAAACCGTTAAAACTGGCCAATTACAGGTTAGCCTCGCCTTTTAAAACTGACGACCATATAAATTTTATTGATTACTTTCACGGAGGTCACACATTAATAATAAAGAAAAAGCACGTGGGCTTTAAATAATTCTTTAAAGCACTTTTGCTATAATATCGATTTTGACAGAATAATTTGAGAGTCATATCAATTTTAAGCTACAAAAATGCATAAAATATTTAAATAATAAATTTGGTTTTGACAACAATATGTAATTTTATTAAATTGGTGACAAGTAAGACAGTAGCAATATATAACATAAATTAATAAAGTTTATTTAATAAAGTTTATTTGCTAACATTTAATATGAAAATTAGACATTACACTATTGATGCATAAATTGGGGGTTTTCATTACATTATAACGAGATTTAGTTTATTGCGATTCATTTCTGAATATGGCATATTATGAATGAAGTTGAGATCTTGATTTGCAATAAAAAATACTATTTAATTAATCGTATCTGACATTTTCTATCCAATATCTTCTTTCATTAATGATTCTTCGCTGCGTTTTATTTGAAATTTATGTTAAAATCCTAGTTTTTTTCTATTCTACGTTATTTACGATTAGATAATATTGAGGAAAAAACTTTCTTTTTTTGACATTTAAATTAGCATTTTAAATGTCTTGACACGAAAAAAGTAATCTGTTTTCGTTAAATTATTACTTCTATGTAAAATAATTTAAATTATATAATCAAATTTAAATCAGCTGCATATCGTATAATTTTATAACATTGAACTCGCTATCAAAACAAATTCATTGCCAAATCAATTAAATGCAGTTTGTTGTAACCTTTATTAAAAATATGTTATACAATTCTGTTGAAAAATGTTTACATTTTAGTAGCCAATGCTTCTTATAGAAATTGTTTTATAATCGTAAAGTGTTGAAAAAAGTATAATTCAAATTGTGTAAATACACAAAGTTAGTACTTTGTACCAAAATTCAACTAGTAAAAATTATAATTTTTGAGCTTAGTAGCCTAGAAGGAATATATATTTTGACATTTTTCATGTCTCTATAATTAAGTAGACTTTGACTTATTAAGCATTTTATTTTTTTCAAAATAAATGACAAAAAGAAAAAATTGTCTTAAACATTGATTCTGGCTTTTAAATGTGGTTGAAATGATGAGTGCTATCACAGGAATATCAGTGATACAGTACTTGGTGCTTTATTTGTTTCTAAATATTGAAAAATTTAGACCGAAAGTTCTATTTGCTTGACAACTTCTTTCCTTAACTGTATGTGTTTAGACCTTAATTTAGTACTGGGTTGTCTACTTATTCTTTACTTCATATTTCGCGGAAAAATAGCTAAAAAATATGCGAATTGTATAAAATCTTGTAAAATACTGGTTAGAAAAACACATAATTAAACACTCGTATCTATTACGAACTCTACTCGAGTTTAATTATGGTTCATTTTTCATACACGTTGTTTAAATAACTATTATGAAATCAATCATTCATGGAATTTATATAAATAACGTTATTGTCATTAAATACCGTTTAAAAGTCTTAATTTTTATAGACTTCAAGCAGATCAAATTTAATTCCATGAAAGTGCAATTCATTTAAAAGTCTCCAAAAAAATTATCAACTGTTATCTAATAATTGTAATTATGACCTTTGNAATCAATCATTCATGGAATTTATATAAATAACGTTATTGTCATTAAATACCGTTTAAAAGTCTTAATTTTTATAGACTTCAAGCAGATCAAATTTAATTCCATGAAAGTGCAATTCATTTAAAAGTCTCCAAAAAAATTATCAACTGTTATCTAATAATTGTAATTATGACCTTTGATAAACAATCAAAAAGATTAGAAATGTACTCGTTGTCGTACCGAAATAAACGGGGGTTTATATATCTCAAAACAATCTTGAGTCAATAAGAAAAGTCGCTTCAGCTGTATTTTTCAGAAACAATTAAACAAATTTAATACATAAAAAGCAACTGGAACAAATTATTAAAGCGTTATGTAATTTTTCTTATTAATTTGAAGCGCATATTAATCTTTGTACCATTAAACAATTCGAAGTTGTTCTAAAAATGCCTTTGGAAGAGATAAAAATGAAAAATAGATACTGTACAAAGTCCTATCTGTTGTAAAACAACGAGGAGAAAAAAGAAGAAAAAAGCCACACAATTAAACGAGCACTTGTTGGAAATCGCGGAGAGTATTGTGAGATGATGATTGGGTAATCAATACGCGATTAAAACCCAAGTAAAATACAAATACAGCTTAACGTGCGTAGACTTGAGCTTGGGCAATAAAATGTTTGATAAGGAAGCGACTGAAATATTGGTGATTCGTTCCTTACTTTGGGGACAGATAACTTTTTTCGCTAGTCATCATACTATTTGAACTCTGACCGTTCCAGTTCACTCATTCAATTTCAGCATTTTAAGCAATAATAATACTTGTAAAGTAAAAAACCAACCGACAAAGCAGTGAGCTTTCACTCTTTGTAAGTATGTCTCAACGGAACATGAAGTAATTCGTTTTGGATTTCACTGAAATCGTACTTAAAATTTGGATTGAGCAGTTTTTGTTAGATTAATAATAAATGGTCTTACCTCTCCACCGTTTCTCCTCTAATTTATCCTTGCCCCCGTACCACCAAATGGAGAACTCCTCATTGTTGAAGCTGCACTTTTGTCGCTCCTTCACCAAGTCCTCGTTCACTTTGTCACTCCTTTTAAACCACTTGTTATCCGCCATGTCTCTCCGTCTCTGCTAATTTCGTGTCCGACCTGATCCGTAACTCGATTGGAACTGCACAAGAAATAATATACTATTAGTGGGAATAATTTGCACAGATGATAACTTTTTGTCTCGCGGCTGTTGGCCAATGATAAAACACACATCCACCCAGAGGCAGGCGAACGTCCAAAGGTGGGATTAGAATGGAATACAGCAATGATAACGCAATATCAGTCCCAACGAACGAACGATTCTCTTCAAATCCCCGTCCCCACAGCAAAATTATTAACGTGCCAAGTAACACTTTCGCTTCGGATGATTTACAGCCAAGATTACAGTACTAAAGTACAGGGCAATAGTGGTTAATACCTTACCAAATTATAGATAATTGGCCCAAAAGAGATTTTTTATTATTGTTTCGAGTTTTTACACATTTGACGTTTCTCTGACAGTTCGTCTTGTGAATTTGCAAGACCAAAACAAATGCCAAACAATAATAATAAAGTCCCCAATAATAATAGTAAAGAGAAAAATATAGCAAAATTAATTGTACCACTTTTCTAATCTCGGCAAGTGAACTCTAAAACGTTATTGAGAATATTTCCGGTCGCTGGTTCTCTGATAAGAACTCAATCAACTCTGTTTCGTATACGTATTCCTATTTAGCTATTAGATAGTTAGTTTTAGTGACAAAATGTTGTTAAATTTCATACTATTCCTATTGTTGACCACATTCTGTGCGGTCTTTTCGCAACAGGTGAGAATTCCCGAATATTTCCCTTCCATATGGTGCTCTAATCACCTTCCATATGTCTTCCAGCTGGCAGAGCCCGACTACGAAGAGGATTACGCGGTGCAACAGCAAGAAAATGCACCTCCTAAGGTGTACTTGGACCATTTGCAAAAGATGAAATTGGTGGATGATGGGAAAAGGAGACGGGGAGGACCTAAGCCCCAGCAGAACCTCCTCCTCCCTCCACAGCTGCAGAGAATCCCCAACAACTTGGACATTGACGCCGAACTGAGAAATCTCAACGCCACCTTCAAATGCGTGACCAGCTGGCCCGACTCAAGTGTCGTTCACGGGTCTGTCTCGGGCGTCAGCATCGACAGCCTGGGCAATGTTGTCATGTTCCACAGGTCGGACAGAGTCTGGAATCTGGACACCTTCAACACAACAACAAACGTGTTCAGAGCGCGCAATCTAGGTCCAATTAAAGACAGCACAATCATCGCCCTGGATCCGAAAACGGGGCAACAGGTGTACGCGTTTGGCAAGAACCTCTTCTACATGCCTCATGGTATTTCTCTAGACCAGGACGATAATGTGTGGGTGACAGATGTTGGCCTTCATCAAATAATGAAGCTAACCAAAATGAACGACACCCCAGAGCTGGTCCTAGGATCGAAATTCGTGCCCGGAAACACAAGAAAAACCTTCTGCAAACCGACCAGTGTCGCTGTCCTCCCCAATGGCGACTTCTTCGTCGCTGATGGATATTGCAATGCCAGAATCATT
The DNA here is from genome assembly GCA_001014945.1 of Clogmia albipunctata. NCBI lineage: Eukaryota > Metazoa > Arthropoda > Insecta > Diptera > Psychodidae > Clogmia > Clogmia albipunctata. The sequence continues at coordinate 23,308 of JXOV01011858.1, forward strand.
AAATACAACAAACAAGGGGAATTCATTCTGCAATGGGGGAAGAACTCGTTCCAAGGTAAGTTGGAAATATGTTTGCTGATGTCATTGATGTTATTTTGCTGGAATTAACTTTATACAATTTTGTATAGTAATA
>JXOV01011862.1:0-13108 GCA_001014945.1 Clogmia albipunctata
CCGGTCCATAAGCCTATACTGATACTGATTTGCCTTATGTTATATAATTCCAACTGTTAACGGTAACTTTACAATTTAAGATTTCACATGAAACATGTGTAAAGTCCTGTTTTTTAACGTGGAAACGATGAAACACTCGCCTTCGGCTCGAATGTCTCACACTCGTTAAAAAACAGTTGACTTTACACCCTTGTAGCACAAATAACTATTTAGTACGGTAATGTTAATTTTATGTAGCCAAAACTCAAACCGAGTTTCGTTTCCCTAACAGAATGTTATTAACAGATATTTTGTGTCTGGGGTATATTTAAGAATATGATCTTACAGGCCATTTTCGTATTTAAATAATTGTACATGTTATAAAAAATTCAATTGACATCGATAATGCCTTTTCATTTATTATTATTAAATAATTTGGTTAATGCAAAACTAAAATCTAAATATTTTAGTAAGTTGTATCCGAGATTAGACTATTAATAAATAATTAATACTATTACTTTGAAATTTTAGTAAAATTGGTGTTGATAAGACTAATTGTTATCTTTTATAAGCGGGTAATTATGCGTTCACCATCGATTAATAAAATAAATAGAATGAAATTTCAGAAATCACTTTGTACAGTCTTTATTATCGCCACCAGAACAGTTTCTTATCGTTTATTTACAGAGTTCCTGGTGCTGGTTCCAAGTTGATGGCAGAGGTGGACTCGGTGTGTCCTGGGAGGGGAGCGACGTGGACGGATCCTCGGTTGGCGGCGACGTAGCTTGGTTCCAGGGGAGTGGCCACGATCCTGGGGGCGAAATAAGGGAGTCGGGCAGCATAAGCGTGGGAGTAGGGAGCGATCAGCCTTGGTCCGACGAATCTGGGGGCGAAGTACTTTCCGTTCCAGGCGCCATCGTAGAAGTTCCTGTAGTACCCTCCGAAGTGGGCATCGTAAGGGTAGGCGAAGGGAGCGACAGAAGCCTGGGCAGCGATGGCGACAGCCAGAATGACTACGGCAATGACGAACTGGAAGGAATTTTAATTAAATTAGTTTTGAACAATTTTTAAATAAATATATTAATTCTTACCTTCATTTTGACTTTGGATTGGTTTTGGTTGCTGTTCTGAATTACAAACTAATTGTGATGCCTCTGTCCAAGAAGTCCCCACCTTTTATACTGAACTCTCAGTGGAGTGGACTATTTTTAATCAAAATGCAGATCAACTTGACAATGAGGGAAGAGAGTCGTTGCGTTGGCCGTCTACTTTTCAATTCCATTTCTTGTTTCTGTTTCGATCGTAAAATTAAACTCTTGATTACACGCTGTTGATATTTAAAAAAATTCCGGAATTAGTTATAATAATTCTTTTTCCTTATTTACAAATCCTTCCCAGAAACAGAATTGCGTTATCAAACTACTGTTGAATCCGTTTAGTATGACTCCGCTTATAGCTACTGATTTTTAAGAAATCTTTTCCGATTATTAGGAAATGGAGTTTGGCTATAATGACTGACTTGATTATTGTTAGTGATTTGTGAAAAATGATAAAAAATTGTTTGGCATTAATGTAAGTATTATAATTACAGAACACGAAAGATGGTTTAGTAATGATTATAATAGTTTTAATATTCTTGTTTAATAAATAACACATATTCAGAAACTAGCGTGCTACACTTAATTTCCTTCAGATGTGAATAGATAATAACAATTAAATACTACATTAAATTGATATTTTGTTAAGTAAAGTTTTTTGCAAATTAAAAGAAATATATTTAGAAAACTAGTTATTCTATTTTATTCAATTAAACAATTATCATTTACCAATAACTATTATTCATTCTTGTTGTAAGAAACTGATTTTAGTATTTTTTCTATTAAGAACTTCTCATCCGCTTCAAATATTTTGGGCATTTTTGAGATTTTTTTTTAATCGAAAAGTTTTTTCATATGTTGTGCAAATATATATATATTCCTCTGTTCTACAGACTTTCTAGATATAAATATATATTAATGTTTTAGGATTTTTAAGATTTTGTGTTAATTTTTTTAAAAATGCATAAAATTTGGTAAAAAACACGGTCGATAAGCATTATAAAACACTCGGGCCTTTTTTTAAGGCACTCGCCACGCTCTAGTGGCTTAAAACATCCCTTGTATTTATTAATGCCTTTTCTTATCGACCTTGTTGTATAAATAACTATTGTATCAAGGTTAATTAACAAAGAGTGGATTTTTTTTGAGAGCCTGTGGGTCTGTTTGAGCCAGTCTGATACAAAATGATCACATCACATATTTATTGTGTTGAGTATACTATTATCTTTATGAAATTAACACCATTTTTTTACTTTTTTATGGAAAAACAAAGAAACTAACTTTTGCGATTATTTCCACATTTCGGCTCATAATAACTTGCTTTAATTATTTTTACTTACAATAATATTATCATAGGTACTTATTTCACAAACTCAATTATTTTAAAAGTTTTTTCTCACTCAATTTAAAGTAATTTTCTTGAAACATATAAACCAAAACAAAGTTTAACATGATTATGACGCCATCATCGGCATATCAAGCACTCGCTATATCAGCTTATTACAACAAATAATAATCGGCATGATTTCTTCTGTGTTGAGTGACTTGGACTTATACATTTTATGTATTTTTGTCACATAAGATTGATATTATGAAACTAACATTTTTTTCTGTCAAATTCGATTTTATAGCACAAGTGCTTTAAAGAATTCTTCTTTATTATTAAAGTGTGACCTCCGTAAAATAAATTCATAAATTTCCATAGACGTTAATTTCGTTGTTATGGTTTAATGGTAGTAGTAGCCTCGATGTTTTGACTGTTCTATCAGGTAGTTTAAATTTGAATGGTCGTAATCAGCTGTTTTCGTTCCATTAAAAATTTAAATCATTCAGTACCCAAAAAACGAATAATTATTTTAGATTTGTGTATGAATTTATTTAAAAATTATTAAACATACGGGCCTTTTTTAAACCACTCTCTAGGCTCGTGTGGCTTTATCTCATTTAATTATTTCTATGACCTTACAAATAATAGAAGTCTTTCTAATAAAATTGTAAAATAAAATGAGTTGTACTACATTTATCTCATAAGCTTGTGTTTAATATCGCCTAACATATTTTTTTTTTGTAGAAATAGCTTTTTCTATTCCATTTTTTTAAAAATAGTAGTTAGTAGAAGATTATATATTCAATTCGTTGGTTTTATAATATCCATATTATAAATATAATTAAAATCTACCTTGATTATAACACAAAGCCCCATACACAACGTTTTCCACTGAAATAATTTTCGAACAAATCCTAATTTTCAGTTCAACAACTAGGTTATGGGTTCGATAGTACTAATTAATAAAAGAACAATTCCGAACAGAACTAGTTGAACTTGATATTCACGGGAACAATCATCACAACCTCCACAGCCAGAGTGGCTTGGGTGGGTTAATTATCATCGAAACCCTAATATTGTGAATTCTCCATCGAGATGCCATTTAACTAGAGAATGGTGCAAAACTGGGAAAATTCGCACTTTGGTTAGAGGTGACTCTCCGGTGGCTGGGAACTAAATCGCAGCGCCATTAGCAGTCGTTGAAAACTGGATGAAAGGTAAACAGGTCCGCACTTGACTACGGAGCCCGGAGAATGCCTGGAGTGGTGTTTTTAATTTGCATACCGAGTGCCAGTTACGAGCGCGAAATCAGCGCCAATGGTGGGTGTGGATTTGATTAAGGATAACTCAATTGCGAGGGTGAAGGGTAATTAAAACCGATGTCCTTTGTTTGCGTTTCCAATAAAACTAAAAGAGGACGTGTTGGAGGCTGGTCAGACACGATTGCGGTTAGAGGTAGAGCTGAGGGACAAGCATGCCGTCGGACTGCCCACAAAAAGGAATCGACGGAAGCCCCAGGAACCGAATAACATCCCCCCAAATGTCGTGATTCCGATGGAAAAAGTGTTGAAAGAGCTGCTGAAAAAGCTGGAAATTGATCACGCGGTTTGGACAATAGACCAGGATAATCAGTTCCATCAGGTGCTGTTCCCCCTGGAATCGGGCGATCCCTGCGAAACAACCCTGCATTGTCTCACCGAGCTGGGAATTGGGACTCGCCTCCAATCCAACGTTTCGTAAGGATAATTCAAACGAGAATTAAGGGTGGAAATGTTTCACCTCTTTAATCCTCCATTTGCAGAGTGCTTCCCTGCAGTGTCAGCTACGATGCCGCAGCTAATGACTCAGGAGATGAGTCCACGTAAGTTTCCATCCAAGTTTTTCCCATTTTTGTTGGCGATTTCCTCTGTTTGTCCCGTTTATTTTCCCATTTTCCATTTATTATTTATAGTGACTTTGAAGCGCAGTCCAAATGGAACAGCTTCGTCGACTCCATCCGGTCCAAGCTCACCGTCAAACAGGTGGTTGACAGTGTCAGAGCTGGGGGATCCTTCTCTTTCGACTATATTCTCCTAATTGTCACAGCAGAGTGAGTTTTATGACATTTTTGTTATTTTAAAGGGTGTGTCGAGGATTATGAATATTTTTTGCAGTAATTTGCATATTTTATTGTTTGAATTATGACTAAATCAAATTGATGTTAAGCCGCTAGTTGTTCTGTCAAATCATTTAAAAGAAATTTTTGGCACACTTATTAATGTGTGACCCATTTACATTTACAAAGTTTGATGTTATTTTTAGTTTATTCTTTTTCAAAGTATGCCCCAATAAAACTGTAATAAATTGTAAAAGAATTTATTAAATTAATTTTACAAGTTGTTTGTTTTTACAAATAAAATACATGATGATTTTGAAAGCAAGTATTCAAATAATGACTATTTAATGTTAATGACGTTAACTTACTACTACATCAGCAGATTTAACTAACCTTGTTTTAAGGAGACGTTGCGGAGGTAATATTAATTATTTTCTTATTTCCCGAACTTATTTTTAACTTGAAACAAATATAATTGCATTAATGTTTCTACATTAAAAAGAAACATTATATTTTTTCTAAAAATTTAATTTATTTGCTATTCATATAATATTTGTGAATTGCCTTTAGTAATATTAAGAAAAATATTATTTTTCAATTTTTTGTTACATATGTGGTTTATGGGGATTTTAAAATAGATTTTTAATTGAAAATATTTTTCTTGTCAAAACAATATTTTTAATTAAACTGAAATCCTGAAAAACAATGCGATCCACCTAACAATAAAATGAGAAAAAAGTACCTAATCCATAAATGTGTGCAGGAGCCGTCATGTGTTTACAATCTCTATGGAGGTATTTTGATTCCATTTGTATTTATAGTTCATTGGCTGCCTTGGGGCTGGTGGAGAACAATGCCCCGAATATTGTCGCGGCAATGCTGGTGTCTCCCCTCATGGGACCGGTCATGTCCATCACATTTGGAGCGATTATCGCAGACCGTGAATTGGTGGTAAGGACAATCCCAAAACACAGTGAGAGAGAGAGAGACGCCTTTATTATCCTTTCTATTGTTTAATTTATTTGTTGGTGTAATAGGGTGATTAGGAAAGAAGTAATTCAATTTGATTTTCTATATCATGGACATGGATTATAGAATTCGTTTTAAAATTGCAATATTTTAAACTATTAAAATATCTCTTAAAAAAAGAGGAAAATGAGTTTAAATTATATTTTCCGAGAGTTGATTTTTTCTCATAAAATTCATCAGAATTATAATATTCTATTTGCTCTCTATTGCTATTTGCGCTTCAAGGGTGTAAAATAAACCGTTTTAATAAGAAAATGAGTGCGATTTTTTTTATTGTTTCCGAGTTAAAAAAGCTGATAATGTATCCGAACGGGACATATATTTTTTGCACTTTGCCTGCAAGTACATATAAGTTTTAAATATGGACGTTACAACGTAAATTTTTTCCCCCAAAATTGTGGCGAAATTAGACTTTAAAACCTAATTATTCTTAGATACTGACTTTCTTTTTCCACAAGTGAAATAAAAATAAAAATTTTTGAACGCAATATGAAACTGAAATCAATGTCCAAAAGCTAACCTTTAAGGGCAAAATTATTACAATTCACCAAATTTTTCAAAGATTCTTTTAAATAAACAAAATCAAATTACAAAATTTAATCAATAATTTCAAGTTAATCTATACAAATCAAACAGAAATTTGGTTATTAAGTGGTTCAATCTCAACATGAAAAACATTATTCTCATTTCTCACCTTAGTATGATAAAAGACAGAAAATTTATCATCATATTTCACTTATTAAATAATTTATTTATCATATGAATTTTATAAACTTAAATTGTGTTAATCACTTTCACTATCTTTTTTAAGAAAAAATTATCAAAATATTCAAACATACTCCCCGTTGTTTGAATAAAAATAGTTGTATTAGTTACTAGTTGCAAAATTATTTTTGAACTTTCCTATCGAAACGTTAGCTTTTCGACAGCGATTTAATTTCATTATGCGAAACTTTTTCGTACAGTGAAAATTTTGAATTTCCAATTGTGAAAAAAAGAAAATAATACGAATAAATTTATTTCTAAGTCAAAATTACGGCACAATTTTGAAGGAGAACTGTACAATTTTTAAACCAGGCTATTATACGGGTCAAATAGAATCCGAAAATAAGGACCGTAGTTTTGTAAAAATTTGTTAAATAAGATTTGTGCATTTTTATTGCTTAATATTGATATTATGACACTCAATTTTACTCTGTCAAATTTATTATTAAAGTGTGACCATTAAATTTATATGGTCGTCAGTTTTGAAGGACGTGGCTTACCTGTAATTTGCCAGTATTAACGATTTTTATTTGAATAACCACCTATTGGAAGTTTTTTAACTAAAAGGAAAAATTTCAACCTTAATAAAAAAAACCGTTCCTTTTACACTATTGAAAAAATTAGCGTGAATTTTAAACAGTTATAAAAATGAGACCTTTTGATCCTTAAATCTATGTAAAAATCAAATTTTTTAATTTCAAATGAAAAAAATATTTTAATTTCATTCTTGACTATTTTTTCCAAATTATAATAATGATTGAAAAATCTTTAGTATATTTGTCGTATGTTTAACATAATTTGTTAATAGTTTTATTGATTGTCATTCCAATTTATTAGAATTTATTGTAATTTTTTATAATGAAATTTAGTACTTTTCTGTTTGTTTTTAATCTAGATCATAATTCTGTTGGCAATAAATTGAACTTCGTATTATTTTGGCCCTATTTAAGGTTGTAGAAAAATTTACACTCATTTTGTAAAACAAAGTTTTGTTTTCCTAAGATAAATAACTTAATATATTTTAATATTAATATCTTAATTACTAAAAGGAAGTCCTGATTCTAGTTCATATTTACGAAGTAGTAAAATGTATAAAATCATTGGGCCTAATGGACTTATTTAGCTACTCTCAATTAATGTTTCTGTACCATGATTCTAAGATTTAAGTTAAATTAATCTTTATTGCTCATATGGACTAATGGCCTAATATGTTCTATAGCCATTAGTTTGATCAGTTCAACAATAAATTAATTTAAAGCTTGTCTGTGTTCTTGGAATAACAAATTTTTAATTATAACTTGTCACACTTACTAATATAATAAAGCCCTAGTACAACTAAAATTGCAAAAATATTTTCTAAAATATCAAATTTTGAAATGAGTTCAATAACCTTTGTTCATATTATAGTAACATAATTCTGATAAGCCATTAAAACACCCTGCATTATGTTCTGGATTGCAGAAAGCGGGCTTCATAGCCTTGAGTGTGGGCATGTTCACGTCGGTGCTGTTTGGGTTCATTTTCGGTCTGATTTTGGGCACCACCGAGATGCCGTGGGGATTCGGTGATTGGCCAACCGAGGAGATGAAAGGACGGTAAACCAGAAAGAAAAATCTTTTCACAAAGTTATAGCACACACACACACACAATGTCCTAAAATTAAATAACTTCATTTAATAAGATTACAAAGGCTCTTCGTTATTGAAAGGGAAATTATACAGAGGAATGTTTTCAATAAGAGAATACAATCGGTAATTTGTTGTTTAAGGTTATTTTGTAAAGAATTCGACGAACAGGTCTTTAGACATTATTAACAGGAATTTACTAGAGTTAATTAAGCTACCTAATTTTAAAGAAAAACGATAACCACGTGTTTCTGGAATACGTTTTATTTTTAAATTAATACATGACATTTATTATAACAAAATTAATTTTTAATCTTAGTTTTACTTCCATAAAAATGTTTTAAAATTATAAATAAAATATTAGTAGGCAATTTTTTATGTCAACTATTCAACACAATAAACATGATTTTAGTCAACGTCTCTTAAAAATTGGTCAGAAATAATAGTGATACACCTAGAAGCACAACATGGTAATTTCATACAAAAGGTGACTGTCTTTACCATATTTTACTGTCTCTCTGACCTTCTTTTTGTTTTAAATGTATTGCAACTGGAAATTTCCAAATCGACACGTTCGCCAACTAGTGGCAAATTTTTAAACTCGAATCTGACGTGTGAATTTAATTTAAAATACTATGCACTTACGATTCTGAAGATGTGTGATCAATAAAGTAATGGCAGTTATCAGATTTTATAGTGAACCTTCTTTAAATTTAAGTTTTACCAAAATTTTAATTTTAAACCATTTATTTTTATTGGTATTGGTTTCGTATCATAATATAAAATGATATATTGCTATGTAATATGGAGCAATTTGGTTTAATATAGGATGATTTATTGAAATACAATGAGGTATGATCTAGTATAGTGTAATGTATGGCAGTATATGTTGATATAATTTATTTATTCATTTAATTTATATACTAACTGTGAATATTACTAACATCTACTCTCCTGAAAAGTGGCTAGACCTATACTGTCCTTGTGTGCGGTGCCGAATGGCGGGCCTAATTAACACTTTTATCCTATTCCATCATTAAACACATAAACATAATTTTAACTACTACTATATATAGCAATAGGGCCAGCAGTTGTGATAGGAAGGGAGAGCTAGGGCGATATACGAGGAGGGGCGTATGGCTCTCCACCATACACCTGTTGATGCGTTATCGTGCACCGTAAGAATGATATTATTCATGTATTTATATATGAATAAGGGCTATAATCCTCGAACGGGTTTTGCGCCCAACCTACCATACCATACCATACCATTGGTTTCGTATACAAATATAATTTGAATTCCAGCAAAATTCCGATTGTGCTGGAAACAATTCCTTTGTAATTTTACCATGTTTTCCGAGAGGGTTTACATTTCAGATCCGTAAAGGATCTGAGATGTATTCGGGAGTGCTGCCTCTTTTGGGAAGACACCTTGGACACGAGTATCCTTGGTTATGCACGGATTCGCATCGGGTAAAACCACCTCCAAAAATAATTTAACGAGTGGGGTTGATTACGAAATAAACGATATAAAATTGTGGTTTGCAACGGTGCTCTTATTTAAACAATGTTTGATTTTTTAAAGAAATAATAATACCTCATTAAAATAATTACCAGATAATGTTTAAAATTACAGAATCAAAGTATTTGCTGGAGATATTTTAAAGGAAATATAATGAATACATGTACATCGATAATAAAGCATACTCCTCTGATGAACAATGTCTTCCAGTTTTTTTTTCAAATATCAATTTTTATTTAATACATAATTTGAAAATGTAAAATATTTTTTAATAACTTATGGCGAAGACAATATTTAATTATAACCAAATCAATTACCGTCTCAATTTAATCTGTACAAACGTTTATAAATGCACGCCATCAATAAAAAAAAGGGTATTTATACATCTTTTTTATACACCTACGAGAAAAATAATAGGACATCTGTTACGTATCACAATTTTAATTTTACCTTATACTTGTTTTATATGATGATTTTACTGAAATTTTGGATTAGATTCATAGTGCTTAGGATTTTGAACCAATTGTTCAATGTCAGAACGATGTTTGGACAATGTCTAGGGAACTTATTGTTTTCTAAAATAGTATCCTTCGGGTTAAATACGTCGAGCGGATTGTTAGCTACGGCGCGTAATAGCCTTAAAACCTGCTATGACAGAAAATATTATCCGTCATTGTGCCTTTATTAGCTATTCTTTTATGTCAATATTAGTATCCAAAGATTAACAAAGAGGAAAGCTTTCGATAGCGATCATTACTTTATCTGAATTCCTAATTTTTTTATACTTTTTTCCATTTTTCTAAATAAGGGTTTTAAGACTTTCAAAGAGCGCTACAGGCGACATACTAAGACATAGCGACCCATTTTTTCGTAATTCGTGAAATACTTCGGAATATCTAACAATCCCCATCATTAGATTATTTAATAAATGCCAAATTTTAGAGATAAAGGGGGTGTGCTTATAGCGCTGCCCAATGAAAAAGTGCGTTTTTGCACTCCCGTATCGAAACATATGCTTTTCAATATCCATTTGAGTTTTGTAATGTTTCACTTTATGGCACTCAGTGAAATTTTTGAATTTTTATTCCACTAGTGAAAAAAAAGTTTGTCATAAACTATCTAAAAAATTTGTCTCAAAGTCAAAATTTAGTCGCCATTGTTGCTCTTAAACTACACAAAATATTGGTCTCGGCTTTGCCATAGGACTGAGTTTATGTTTGAAATTGATTTACGTTTCGTGTTTTAAAATTTTAATATTTACCGTTTCAACAGCCATCTGCATATTATTTGGCTGTTTTTATTCGATTTTTGGCACATTACGTAAATATCAGAGATAAATCTGTTTAACTGTTCTGTAAATAAATTATAGTAATATCCTTATATTGCTTTAAATTAAAATTTATTTTACATAAATTAAAACAAACAAATGTTTCATGTCACAATAAAATAGGCATTTGCCTTATGACCAAGTAGTTAAGAGGAATTCTAACCGTTAACGGAAACTTTACAAGTAAACATTTTACTTGAAGCATTTATGAAACATGCCAATTTTTTAATTTTCCTTGTAAATAATGAATTTTAATGTGAAGTTGTAAAAATTTCAGTGCACATGAGTGGAGTGCAAAAAACGTCATGTCCTGCTCGGGTGTAAAGTCAGTTGACAGTTGACTTCACACTCTTGTAGCACAAATAACTATTTTACGTTTTCTACCAATTTTGCGAAACCTACCAAGGTATTTGCAAATATTTTTTGCGTTTATCCGTTTTCTTGTCGTCTTTCATTATAACCGGATACAATTTATTAAAAATCTGTAACAATTTGCAAAATTCGGCCGTGTTATTCCAGTATCGTTCCAATTTATATTTTTGATTTTATATATAAACCCAGCTTTGTAATTCGTCATAAGAAGCGGTTGGTCATTATAAACCGAGTAATAAAGAACCGATTCAACTGTATTGCAATAAATAATTTATCTAAAAAACCGAAATTGATATTCCTCCAAATCAAGAAGACATATTCCCTTTAATTTCAGCACATAACATCATTAACAAATATTCAATATTGAAGATAATAGATATCTTAATAAATCATGGAGAATATAATTTGGCTATTACTATCTCATAACACATTTTAATCCCTTATACATATCAATTTGCACTTGTGTTTGTTTTTTAATTCATTAAATAAAAATGAGTCATTGTACTGGAATGTTAATCTAATTTCCTTTGAATCTGTTTAGCGGTAATGCGCGATCGTTATGGATGGGCGTGTTGTGGGCCTTGACGTCCGGAACCGGGGTGGCAGTGGCGCTGCTGCAGGGAGGCGTCGGACCATTAATTGGGGTTGCGATTTCCGCGTCCCTTCTCCCGCCGCTGGTCAATTGCGTGAGAACTCCTATTTCCTAATTAATGCTCTCACTCTCTATCTCTCTTTCCTATTATGTTTTGTGTTCCGTTTATGTCCCCACGTCCGCCGTTGCCAAACTAATATCCAGATAAGATAGATCCACATATGAGGAGTTGTGTGTTTAGAAGACAAGGGGGTTAAGTATGATTTTGGAGGTATTGAGTTTGTTAAAGAAAAACCAAGAAATAAATTTGTTTAAAAACATTGAATTAAGTCAAAGTATAAATTAATAATATTATTTTTTTTTAAATTAATTGTAAAATTTTATTAGAAGTAGTCCCTGGCTCCATCTAGTGGGAGTTTGATTTCCGAATTTTACCTAAGATTAAGAGAATTCCATAAGGCACAAATAACTGCAATCTTTAATTGTATTTGTGTGTCTGACACATTTCAGGGCTTGGAGACGACGCGCATTTTCTGTTTCATTCATAAACCACGACCTTTCATTTAGTACTTGTTGCTATAAATATTCAATGGATACAGAGAAAATTGAATGAGATTGGGATGATGAAGCAGCGGTGTTAGTCTAGTCTTGGTAATAAAATCTGTGCAAATTTTTCAAATACAAATTGTTGTTACGTAAAAATTTTAAATAAATTTTCCCTTTCAATTCTTGTAAGTAACATGGGGAGTCTTAACCTCAAACAACGGACTAAGACTTTTCATAACTATTTGTTTTCGGTGTATTATTAGTCATTTAATCTACCTCTGTGTCCTAGTGGTTAGTACCCTGGACATCCTTCTCGAGGTCCTGGGATCAAATTAAGGGGGGATATCTTTCTAGCGCGAAAAAGTTTCCATTTGTGTATATCAACAACATTGCGAAATAATATTCATAGCGAATTATAAATTTGTGATTGCGCAAACAAATAAATGAAATGGGCAGATTGACTAGATCGGTTTACAACCAGTCTTAGGTGCTATTGATTGACTACTAATGCACTGAAAATAAAAGAGTCATGAGAAGTCTAACACCCGATGGTTGAGACTACCCCAAGTTCCATCCATGAATGTAGTGGGAAAATTATTATATTTAACTTGCGCCTGTTAGAAGCACGAAATGTTAATTTCATACAAAAACTGATTGTCTTTACTGCGTCTGACTGTGTGCCTTACCTTCTGTTCGTTTTTAATGTATTAATGTGTGGAAATTTCATACAAATTACATAGTCCAATTCAAAATCAATCAAATTAACCAAGGTTTTTCATTCATAAAATTGGCGATTTGGCGATATAATTTGAATTCCAGCAGAATTCCAATA